>JAULBS010038956.1:0-10012 GCA_032355785.1 Symmetromphalus regularis
AAAACGTTGTCAAAAATCACAAATGTTCGTTTTCATGCAGGTACAAATCTGGTTTTTATATTAAAAAAAAAAAAAAAAAAACCCTCTTTATTACATGTACATAATGTAGCCAACAATTTATAAGCATGCCCTCACACTCCCACTTCTAAAATACTACCAGATCTGTTTTTCGTATTTAATGCCCTGACGGCGCAACCATTTAAATATTGGGAGGGTGTGTGGAGGAGATTGAATAGGGGCACAATCAATGATTTCAAGGACGCATACAACGTATTCAATAAATGTAAATACTGTCGCATAAAAGGGCATCGCAGATTATTGGGGTGGGGGTGGGTAACAATAGCCCCCCCTCTATTGGAACCACATATTATGAACAAACTTAGATGTCCGATATATGTTTTAGCTCAAGGCCTAGTTTTGTTATAGTCAGGTCTACACATACCACTGCGAGGCCATGATATATAGTTCAAAATATTCCCTCAATACCCTGCTTGTATGCATTCAATGTCTTTTGTTATTTATATCAAATTTAATGAACAAGTAACGGACCGTTTAGTTCTGATTATATTTACATAAATCATTTGACGCTGAAAATGTAAATACGTATATCAGTTGTGCATTTATTGTTTTGTGTTAATGAAATGTGAAAGGATTTATAAAAGGGGAATTCCACTGACCGTTATGGTCATGGAGAAAGTGTAACGCTACGTAACGTACATGGAACATGTGGCATGCACCGTTTCGGATATAGTGCAATTATTGTAGATATAGGGAAGGTCACACAACATTATATACATGGGGAAATGTGTCATGCAGATTTATGGACATGAGGAAAGTGTCACACTACATTAAACTCATTGTCCGACGGAGCCTTGACCTAATTAATTTCCAAACAAAGAATTAATTTTAAATATAAACATTTGATTTGTCTATAGAAATCCTTCATTCAACTACTTGCATAACCACTGCATCTCGCTTATTATCAATATTTTAAAAATAATAATGAGTTTTGTTCACGGACAAATAAATCGAAAAACAACGGGTATCCCCCTATTAGCCGTTCTTTTGAAACGTCTGAATAGTTTTGTAGCTGCAAATCTTACTTGAAATAAGGAAATTTGAAGAATTCTAATTTTTAAATGTTGAAAAAGAAAATCTATCGACTCGAATTGGAATTCCCTATACCATGATTCAGTTAAAATGTCTTGCGTGATATGAAAACGAGATCTAGTATTACAAATTCGTAGTTAATATTTAGAGCACAAAGCCCCATAAATTCCGTGGGAATATGCCTTTAAGGACAGGGGAAACATCATGCAATAATTATTACGTACACGCAGAAAGTGTATTATGGACATTATGGAAGCGTGAAGAAACTTACGGACATGATAAAAAATATTATAGCGTCTGACGGAATGAATACTAGTCAAAAACGCTTTAACAGGCGCGTAGCTATTTCTAGGGGGAGAGGGGGAATGAATAATAGGATCAAACAAATTGGCAGTATGAGGTGAAGAAAATCATTTCTTAAGGATTAATTTGTATTGAAACAGAGTGAGAAAGGGGAGGGGGAGGAAGAGAGAGAGAGAGAAAGAGAGAGAGAAAAATAAAGGGACAGAGAGACAAACATACATGCAGACAGAGCGACAGACAGACAGAAAGACAGACCGAGAACCCGACCAAAAACGTTTAAAACATGCTCTACTACTACTATTGCTACTACTACTACTACTACTACTACTATTGCTACTATTGCTACTACTACTACTACTACTACTACTACTACTACTATTGCTACTATTGCTACTACTACTACTATTACTACTACTACTACTATTATTATTACTACTAATACTACTACTGCTAGTGCTGGTACTAATACGATTACGACAACTACGACTACGACTACTGCTGCTGCTAATAATAATAATAATAATAATAAATGAAAAATACATATATTCACATATAAAATAAAACGTTCAAGCTGTTTATCCATGGGAAGAAATGTGGCCATTTCAGAAAGTTAATAATATATCAGCCAAATATCTGATATCGTCCGATATAGTGAACCTTCCGAAATTTACCGAAGTGTTCCGAACAATGCGATAAAATCAACATTGTTATCACTCAAGCAAGTAACCTTATTATGGTGTCTATTTCAGTATACCTATCCACGAGGATAGCTATTATATGTATCAGACAACAAGCGAACTCATAGAAAGAGAAACAAAATCACACAAGCCCATCCTATAGTTAAAACGTCACATGAATAACTGCACGTTGGCTTGTCTTAAACCCGGCGTTACGTAAATGGCCGTAAATCACCGAACACCATTCACGAAGTGACACGCTTCGGTTATCCGTTGCGAACAAATTCGCCTGTTTGACGTAGACACAATAGAATGATTCAACCAGAAACATTTCAATTTAGGTAAGTAAGTGCACGTTCTTACGACATTTTGTTAGCGTGTTTCAAAGCCAGACATTAAGACACGGGTTATTGTCATGTTCATAATAGTAGGGTTTTGTGAGTTTGCACACGAGTCCATGTTTTTCATATTAATTCCGCTAGAGCAGCCAGAGGGAGAGCCATGTCACCACTCCCCGTCCAATTATTTCTACCCTTCCAATATTACCTACTTTCTTATCCTCACCTCCTTTCATATTTGCCTAGCTTGGAATTGGTTAGTTCGTTGTGCTTATTTTCGTGCTTATTTCCACGTCCTTCCACTTGGAAAATATAAGTAAAAAAAATAACAAAAAACGTTCCAGCATTATTTTAACCCTGACCCAAACCCTAAACCTAATCCTAACCCCAAAACTAACCCTAACCCTAAAACTAACCCTAATCCTAATCCCAAAACTGACCCTAACCCTAAAAATGACCCTAACCTTAATCGTAACTCTAAAACTGACCCTAAACCTAAAACTGACCCTAACCCTAATCCTAATCCCAAAACTGACCCTAACCCTAAAACTGACCCTAACCCTAATCGTAACTCTCAAACTGACCCTAACCCTAATCTAACCCTAAAACTGACCTTAACCTTAATCATAACCCTAAACTGACCCTAACCCTAATTCTAACACTAAACTGACCCTAACCCTAACCATAAATTGACCCTAACTCTAACTCTAATCCTAACCCTAACCCTAACTTGTTTATTACAACTAAAACTGACCCTAATGTAAATGCTGGAACGTTTGGAAGTCTTGCCTCCAATTATTATTAAGGTTCATGCACGCTGTCCTGGAAACACAGTTCAGTTTCCTGTGCTGTCTGTCTTGGACAGAGGTTAGTGTTAGTAGGGGACACGAAACCCGCTGCCGCCACACTAATGCGGCTACTCCTATCAATAAGCAGCAAGGGATTTTTTATATGCACTATCCCAAAGACAGGATAACATATATCATGGCATTTGTTAAACCAGTTGTGGACCACTGGTCGGTGTAAGTGTACACTCACCCAATGAGTCTTGAGCAACACTCACTCTGGGTTGGAGCCGATACTAAGATTAAAAATTTCATGCCTCGACTGAGATTTGATCCCAGTACCTACCAGCGGCGAGTCCGATAGCTTAACCACTATACCAGGTGGGCCAGTAAACAAAGAATAACTCTCCCTCTTCACCTTGGATACGCTTTCTTAATCATGGGCGACAACCATTTGAGAATAGACTTTGTGCCTACAGCGGGGGTGTTTGCTTTTTATTGTTAAAAACCACGTTAATTGGTGCATATATACATACATACATACATACATACAACGAAACGTTATGACACCTCAAGTTGTGACTCTGTTAATTCATTCTGACAAATACACCGCCAATAATATTACTGATTGTCAAATCGCACTGTGTTGTAACAACGTAATGTAATTCTATTTAATACACACACTGCTTGCATAATCCAATTCTTTATTATACAGTGCTGGCCATGAAAAGCTACATTGCTTAGCCTTAGACTGGCATAATGCGATTTATGTAAGTGTGCAAATGAAGCATAAAGCGGTTTCTGCTTTGATGTAATAGAACAGTCAGCCAATACCACCACCCACCCCCCCCTCATCCTCCACCCATAAGCGCCGGCGTGGATGCAGAATTTCTAAAATGTGTGTGTGTGTGTGTGTGGGGGGGGGGTGATCCAGATATGATGGGTGAATAGAACTGGGAATTTTTTTTTTAATTTTCACGTCCTTCCAATATACATGAGAACAAAATCCTGACAACCCCACCCCACCCCGTGGATCCGCTATTGAAGCGGATATTCTTGAATTTTGAAGCGTAGTTCGTCTAAACACTAAGAACGCATCCTTTGCAATTAAGAACACGCTGTGGAAAAATAGTGTCCACGGCATTTTCCACGGCAATTTTAGCGTACAGTAAATTTATTTTTAATACATCGACTCCAATCCAGTGTGTGCTCTGCAAGGATCAATGGTGAGGGTAAACCACTTAACCGACTAATGTAACATAACTGGTTTATCAAAAGCCGTGGTATGTGTTGTCCTGTCTGTGGAATAGTGCATATTAAAAACATTCCTTACAGCTAATAATGAAAAAGTAATTTATATGGTGGTAGCGGGTTTCCTCTGAACAACACAAGTTGCAAAACATTATAATTATGTTTGACACATAATACGGGTTTTACCCGCTGAATAAACAATGTTAGAACATTAGTCTGTACAAGTGGCATACACAAACCCACTGAACCTTATTATTATTACTAATATTATCATTACTTATATTATTATTATTATTATTATTATTATTGTTGTTATTATTATTGTTATTATTGTTATATTATTATTATTATTATTGTAATTATTGTTATTATTACTAATATTATTATTATTATTTTTGTTATTGTCATTATTATTATTGTAATTATTATTATTATTATTATTATTGTTATTATTTTTGTTATTATTATTATTAGTAGTACTATTATTATTGTTATTATTATTATTGTTGTTATCATTATTATTATTGTTATTATTTTTATTGTTACTATTGTTATTATTATTGTTATTATTATTGTTGTTGTTACTATTATTATTGTTATTATTATTATTATAAAATAAGTAATACACTAATAGTGGAGTATCACTTAAGTGTACAAGAACACATTTTAATTCTGGTACACCCCATCTTTTATTACCACTCTTTCTCGTGTTAACTCATATAGGATATCAAGTGCCAGTGTTACGTAATATTTGTGTACATTAAAAATACACGTTAAAGTTGGAGCACCCTACTTTTAATTGCCAATCACATACACACGAGCTTTTCATGCATATAATTATGAATTTAAGAGAGCAGTTTAGAACAACCGGCCGCTTTATAAACAAAGATTTTAGAAAAGTAGTTGATATCAAAAACATAAAATAATAAAACTATTCAATAAAACGTTATTATGAAGTGACAGTACAGCATAATCTTTGTGTACATATAGATTTTTATTCTACTACTAATATTACCACTACTAATACGACTAATATTATTACATGTACTACAATTACTACTTCTTCAACTACTATTACTTGTACAAATACTGCTACTACTCTATTATTACTAAGTACTACTACTACTTCATCTATTATTACTACTACTGCTACTATTATACTACTACAACTACTACTACTATTACAACAACTACTACTACTACTACTAGTATTACTACTAATACTAATACTACTATAACTACTACTAATACTACTAATATTAATACTACTGCAGTGGCGGATCAAGGCGGGGGCCCGGACCACTAAATTTGAGGATTTTTTTTTTATTTACTAAAAAAATTAACAAAGAATTTCTGTTGATTCTTCAGGGTCCCCTACATTGATTTTTTAGTACTGGTACTACTACTACTACTAATTCTGCTGCTGGTACTACTATGACTACTACTACCTCTAATACTGCTAGTACTACTACTACTACTAATAATAATAATAAAGGAAAAGATTGTCTGTTTAACAACTCCCCAGCACATTTTTTTTTTTTTTTAATAATTATATTTCTTTCATTTTTTCTATGTTTTGTCTTCTTCTATTTCGTTGCATTTCTCTTCTTCATCTGCGATCAGTTTCAAAATACCCATCATAGAATTATTGCTGTGTCACGTCTGTGTACAAATATGAAGTTTAATTGTGGCGCACCCCTATTTTAATAACCAGTCATCATTAAAACATTTCTCATACTTCATTCATACAATTATATCCTGTTATCACACTCAACAGCTCTCTATTATACTATTTCCTAAATCTAAATTACGTCTATAATTACCAACCCTACATGACCCTATTAGCGACAGATTTACAAACTTTACTACGTTTTACAAGACGCTAATAGTTAAACTTGAAGTTGACCGAGAACCGGTCGCAACCTGTTGCACACATTACTGATGAAAGATTGTCCTTCCCTTTCAGGTGACAGCTATTCTGATTGGCTGTACGGTCACGTGGTGTGAACAAGGGGATCGCGTCGTCTGCACCTTGTAACTTTGTAAAGTTGACGAGATATTTGTCATCGTGGCAAGTGGCAATTTTCGAGAGGGTTTTCGGAATAAAACGTTTGACGTTACCTGGGAAAAAAGAAGAATACCTTTAAGAAAAAAAGGGTTCTTGATGTGGATCTTGTGATGCGGATTGTGTTTTGAATTACTAAAAGAGTAACACAATGTCGTAAGTATCTTGTTTATTATTATTTAATACATTACTTACTTACTACCTATTATGCCTACCTATTATGCCTACTGGCATGTAGGGAATCAACGAAAGACCCCCACTTCTGTCTGTTCTGAGCTAGTCCCTGAATGGTACCCTAGGTGTGCCCCTGGGTCCTGAGTCCTCTCTCAGTAATTCGGAACCAGGTGTTCCTTGGTCTTCCTCTCTTGCTTCTTCCTTCTGGTGTCTAGTGAATAGCAGTCCTGGTGATGTCACCTTGCTCTTTTCGCAATGTTGTGGCGTTGCATTAACACATTAACATATATTACATGACAGGCCCGTAGGAACGGGGGGTGGGGGTGGGTGGGGGTCAGTTTTAATCTCGTTTATAGATTCGCGGTTTCGCGCAGCACTTTTTATACACCCATAATAATTAGACACCCCCCACCCTACTTTGAAAGTCCATCCTACGCGCCCATATGAAACTATTTAGAAGTTAATTTATGATGTATAACATACTTTAAAACTTTATTAAATATTTATTTATGTTATAGAAATTATAAATATGTATAACAAAATAACTCCAGATAAAGTACCATTAAATGTTATCGACTTACAGGATTAGCAGGTTATGAAGCTTGTGTTAAGTAATCTTAATCTTGCGGGAAGCTGGACTATTTCTTTACAGTGTAGTTTGTCTGACATTCGTTTGTCCACTGTAAGTCATACAAAAAACAATAATACAGACAGACCGGTGTGTCTATTTACCCCAATACACCCCAAATAACCCCAAAACATACCACACATACTCCATGACACAGATAGACAAATGATAGACAAAAATATAAACATATGAATGTAATATCTTTAAAAACTTTAAAATTAACATTTGTGTGGTGTAGGGCAATACGATAAAATCTCGACCAAGTCCTAATCTTGAGCACAAATTTGTCTATCTGTTAAATAAATGCATAAATAATTTAAACTTGTACACACTTCTGTTGTCAGATTTGCACGTCTATGAATGGTGCCATTTTAGCCTGATCCCCCCAAAATTATGCGGACGTGGATGATAAATCAATATTTATATATATATTTTTGTATCATATGCAAAGAATTGTGATGTCTTGGGTTATTTTAGGAGTATTCTGGGGTGTCTTGGGATATTTGTGGGATGTCTTGGGGTAGTTTGGTTGTCTTTGGGGTAAATAGACGGACCGTAGACAGACTGACAGATATTTTATTTACGTCTCACCTGGTACATAACAATACAATAGAAATAAAAACACATAAGATTACACAAGCCATTCCTTACGGAATTATGAGAGACTATACATATATATAAAACTTTAGAAGTATCAAATACATGCACATACATCTCGTTCAAGGTGTATAAACGATTCCTACACATTAACCATAGCCAATAAGAAAGGGGCGAGGTGAAGAAAGTGTTAGTGAGAGAAAGGGAGGTGTTTTAGCAAGCTAGGATACAGAATTTATGAAAGGGGGTCCACATGTGATGGGTGAATAGGACAGGCGAAAAAATTATAAATTTTCACGTCCTTCCACTCGGAAAAAGTAAATAAATAAATATATATATGTATATGAGGGGAGTCAGTACCCTGGACTCCCATCTGGATCCGCTATTGGTTAGAATATATCTTTGTGACGTAAGACGAATTCGAGGGCATCAGTAAGATGTGGAAGGTGTTGCTGGTTAGGGCAATGTTTAGACGCTGACCTTAACTTTACTTAGTGATAATTACTGTGATTATTACAACCCAGGGCTACATAATTACTAGTATTTGACGTTTGTGAATAGTCTTTAGACTATTGCCGTTGTCCAAATTTATGAATTAGTATTCCGAGGGCATACAAATTTGTATGAGCCATGATAACTCAGATCTTTCTACAGTCAATGTTCTGATATTTGACAAGGGTAGATGTATAAATAATGGTATCTTCAAACATATTTAAATATGTTATTTATGACCAAATGATAAATTGAAAAACAAAATAGTGACAGACGGGTGGGTAATCCGAACAACTTGGATCTAAATTTGCCTAATTTTGCAATATTTATGTTTATTTATGAAAATTGTTATTTTAAATAAATAGATTAGCAAAATACTAAGTTTTAGTAATTTAGTTTTAATGAACCATAGCTATTTTGGCTTTGGTCAGGGTGAGCCATGATAATTAAATCCAAGCCCATTTATACATAGCTACTAGTGAAAGTATTGTACTATGGCCATTGTGTTCGTGCATCAGATGACAGGTGTCAGTGGCGGATCCACAAAATCCATTTAAGGGCCCCTAAAGAATCCACAGATTCTCTAAAGCAAACAAAAAAATAATAATAATTAAAAAAAAAAAAAATTAAAAAATGTTATTCAAATCGCAAAATTTGGGGGGTGGCCCTTGCCCCCTAGATCCGCCACTTGGTGTCTGCACACACAATTAAAGAGGCTAGCACGAACTCTACTTTAATAGCGTGACGCTGCATGTCGCCACACGATGTCGAGCTTCTTTATCACCTGTTCTAAATACCCATTACTTATACTTACCTGGTCCCTTCGCAACAAAGCTATGCAGACACAGACATAAGAAAAGTAGACTGTTATATTTACATTATCTCTAGACATTTATAACTTGCGTGGCGTAGTCGTATGTTCAGCAATCTGCAGGATTTAATAAAAAAACAAACATTATTCAGTCTAGTTTGTGAAAATGTCCATATCAAATGTTCATGCCCATACATATGCCGTTTGTGATAGCAACCACACGAAAGAACAGTTATGTAGTTTGATAAAATATACACACCCATGTGTATTCATTTGTTAAAATGTGCATACCAAAGGATAATTATGTAGCTTATGAAAATGTCCACACCACTATGCGTGCATTTTGTGAAAATGCCCACATTAATTTTTATTTTTATTATGGTATATAATGCATATGACCAATGCATATTCATATGTGTGTCTGTGTATGTTTGTGTGTGTGTGTGTGTGTGTGTGTGTGTGTGTGTGTGTGTATGCGTGTTTATATGTAATACCAGTTTGCATTTGTATAATATACACATCGTGTGTCTGCGTGTGTGTTTCCCGTATGTGTGTGTTTATGTGACTGTCAGTGAGTATGTGCGTGTATGTTTGTGTGAGTGTGTGTGTATGTATGTTTATATGTAATACCAATTTGCATTTGTATAATATACACATCGTGTAAATGTATTTGCATTGATTTAGAGTGGGATGTAGCTCAAATGGTCCGCCTGTGAAGCTGTCGGTCGTCGGATCGATCCTTCTCAGTGGACCCATTTGCTGTTTGGGCTATCTTCCGTTC
>JAULBS010038967.1:0-23951 GCA_032355785.1 Symmetromphalus regularis
TTAAGTAGGCACCTATTTTGTAATGAATGTTTGCTGTGAATGTTATCTTTTGTTTTGTACTGATTGATATGGATGCAATTTGTAATTTTTATTAAGTAGGCACCTATTTTGTAATGAATGTTTGCTGTGAATGTTATCTTTTGTTTTGTACTGATTGATATGGATGCAGTTTGTAATTTTTTGCAGATTTATTTTTTGAGCTTTAAGTTTTTAAAGAATTTTTCTTGATATACAAAAGTTGTTAGTGAGCAGTAGAGCGTTGGACTCTCAGGTGGATGACAGTGGTTCAAAACCTGTTGGAGGCTGGCTCACAATTGACAACGTGTCAAAATTACCAAATGTTTAATATCCAGTAGCCGATGATTGTGTTGTTAAACAAAAAACAACAAAAGTTGTTAAGTTTTTTAATATCTGTATATGAGTTTATATTTCTTATTGTTCATAATTAAATTACATTCAAATAATAAACTGTATTGTGTTTAGGCGAAAGATCTGGATGAGATAGTGTCAAAGATGAATGAGTACCGCACCAAATGCCACCAGCTGCAGCTTCAAGTGGAGGAAAGTGAGGGTCGATTGCAGTCATTCAGGGAGGAAAATGACATGCTATCCCAGTTGTATCTTGACACCAAACAACAACTGAGTCAGTTTAAAGATCTGAGTGCCCAGCTACGACAAGAACTGGAGGAGAAAAATGCATTCAGTGAGATGTTTTCTACATCCTTGTGTCCTAACATTGATATTGAAACATGTTCCGGTTTCAGAATAGTTTTGAAATTAAAATGCATTATGAAGTATAACTAGAATTGTGGGCTTCACAATGATAGAAACCTAAAAATATAATAAAATAATACTGAAATTTTTATGGAGAGCCACAGTGGCCCAATGGTAGGATGTTTGACTCTCAAGCTGAAGACAGTGGTTCAAAACCCATTTGAGGCTGGCTTTCACTTTGGCTAGATGACAGAATTATCAAATGTTTGACATCCAATAGCCGATGATCAATAAATCAATGTGCTCTAGTGATAAAAAAATTAAATTAAATTTTTATGGATGTATTGTTGACCATAAAACTGTCAGTCATGTCAAATAGTGTAGTAGTTTGGGATCCTGGGCCCATATTTTCGAAGCATTCGTATCTACGATTTGTCTTAGTGATGTAATTTTTCATGATTTTTGTATATAGTGACTACAGAAAATGACGTCACTAAGACAAATTTACTATATCGTAGCGCTAAGAGAGCTTCGAAAATATGGGCCCTGCTGTGTATATATAGATTTTGTTTTTGTTAATATAACCATTGTTTGGTTGCAGGTGGCAACAGTAGTGTTGGTGAATCCATGTCTGTGGTTACAGACAAGCGTCTTTGTGAGGTAGAGACAGAACTGCAAGTTATCAAGGTGTGTTTCTATAGTAGGAAATAAAATTGAGTTTTTGTTAATGTATAGAGAAAGCACCAGTCTCGAGGTGCGTTTCCATAGCAAGAAATAAAATAACATATTTTTTGTTATTGTATAGAGAAAACACCAGTCTCGAGGTGCGTTTCCATAGCAAGAAATAAAATTTAAAAATTTGTTTAATGTATAGAAAAATCACAAGTCTAGTGGTGTCTTTCCATAGCAAGAAATAATACAACATATTTTTGTTAATGTTTGAGAAGATTAGTAAACAGGCTGCATGAGAAATAAATGTAATGAAACTTAGAGGTATTTAACACTCCCATGACCTTAAATATCTCAACCATTCCTTTATATTATCTCCACAATCTGTTAAACCGTTATGTAAAATATTTACAGAAACACAGACAATTTTTTTGTCTATGATTGAGAGTTTGTTTTGCTTGTTTCTCTTTAGACTACAGAATTCTTTTAAGAGTTATTTCCCCCAATACTAGAATAATTTGAGAAAAATAAGTTTGAGAGGCATATCATCTGGATCAAATATTTTTATTTTAAAATTTTACAAAACAATAAAATAACATAAAGGTGTGAACAAATTAATAGTATTTTGGTGTTTTGTTTACCTTTTTTTTTTGTGGGTGCATGATGTGCGGTCTAGAAATATGTTTAAAAAAAAATCCTAGAACCATGCATGGTCATTTGTATTTATGGTTGGATCGCCAACACTATATTCTCGCCCTTACACTGTGTCATTCAAAACTTTTATTTGAAAATTCTCCCTCTATTCGCTCCCGATATTCAGAATAAAAATCCTCACCTTCGCTAAACCCAAAAGTAATATTAATTCCCTATTAACTCTTTAAAATCTCTGCGTAGTGCCGTGCCACCATTGCTCGTTGAGTTATGAAAAAGACACACTTTCACACTGAAAATTATAATCGGTAAATGAATTCTAATGCTTTAAAAACATGCCATTTACTATTGGGAACATTCTATGTTTATAGCTATTACTTCATTTCCTCCCATAATGCATATAAGCACACAGGATATACAATCTTAAAGGGCCAGTTAGATTGTCAAGAAATGTCGCCTTCAATATTCAAGCATTTGTGTGATGTTGAGAAAAGTCGACTGCAGTATTCAGAAGGTTAAATATCATTTATGTTTTTGTTTTAGCAAAAGTATGTTAACGCCGAGCATGATGTTGCTGCTGGTATGGAGGAGAGAGATCAACTACGATGTGACAACCAGCAGCTTTCCAGTGAACTTCAATCAATGTCAGCTGTAAGCTATTCCTTTGTTATTTTCATCTTACAGTCCCCCCTGAATTCTGTGGTAAAATTAGGTATATTCTGCGGTAGGAATTGTGAAATTCAGCAGCAAATTCTGCAACATAAATTTTTTAAATAATACTTACAAATTTAGACTTACTACTTTTTTTTACAAAGTTAATTCCAATTTAAATTCTCATGATATCACCAGGATCCAGTGGTCCAACCAAATCGTTAAGAAATATGTCATATTGGAGTTGCTTACTGTGATATAGGAATACCAACGCTTTTATTGAGTCCAGTTTAAGAGCTCTCATTATCATTGTTATATATTAAATAGGATAAAATGACAGAATCCTGTTCCGTATTCGTGAAACTTGTGTAATTTACTTCCGAGTCTTTGGCAGTTTCCGTAACCTAAATAACTAACAACCACTCCGTAAGCCATGATACAAAAACCAGTCTAGCATGTGAATGGGAATGCTCGCCCTTCTGAACGTGTCACCAGTGGCGTGTTCAGTTTATTTTGCATAGACGGAAACGATCAACAGTTACCGAATGAAGTTATAACCAGCAAACAAATCTCAACATCTAGCCCATTTAATACGTTGCCTACTTTAAAGAAACTACTGTCTAACTCAATGCTTCAGTTTATTATTTCCAAAATGTGACATTTTTATTCATTTTGAAGATCTTTTTTAAAATCCACGGCATAAAAATACAAATTCTGCAAGTTTTCTGCATGAAAATTGATTTTCCATGGACATACGAGAATTCTGCGCTGTGATGCAAATTCTGCAATTTTTTCTGCGGAATCATGGAATTCGGGGTGATTGATCTTAGCTTTGCCTGGTGTCTGTGTTATTTTATCTGAGTTGGAAAGGCACCTTTGAGTATTTTTTTGAATACGGTTTAACTCAGCACAGCTTTATAAATAATTTTGAATTAGATGTATGGTGTGTATCATAATGGTATTGCAGGGGTCGAACAGTGTTTGGGGGACATGTGAATATTGCCTTGAATTCTTAGGAATCAAGAGGTAACCAAGTCAATTTTGAGTTTGGATCAGGGGCACAATGGCAAATGTGAGTTTCCTATGGGGTAAGTGGGAAAAATAGGGCACTGCAATATTTGCCTTCATTGTTAGTGAATTTGGGAGGACATTGTGGCAAAGCCAAGGATGAGAGGGGGTGGGGGGGCACGGCAAATGCTGTGGTGGAATTTGACCCATCATATTGTTAGCATATCTGTATCAGAAGATTATAAAAGGTTCTTCTTATGGGTAATACAGAATTATGTTAAAGAATTGTCAGTAATTATAATATGACAAATAGCGAAATAACATTTTCTTTGGCTTCAAGCAGATTAGCTCTTTTTTCTTCAGTGGATTGTTTTGAATTCTGTTTAGATCAATCTCATATTATTTGTTCAGTAAGATATGTTTTTTATTTTCTACTTGCAGGAATTGCGTAACCTCGAAGATGACCGAGTACATTTGAAGGAAAAAATAGTAGAACATGAAAATGACGAGGCTGATTTGAATGAGAAGATTGCTTCACTAGAGGAGAGTCATAGACTAACTGTGCAGAATCTCAAACAAGAGCAGCAGACCATGATGTCGGAGCATGAACAGAGGGAAGCAGATCTGAGGAAAAGCTGTGATAATGCATTAGAAGAGCTTCATGCTGTTTTACATCAGGAACGTGTTGATGCCAAGAGAAAACAGGAGTCACTGCAACATGAACTTAGTGAGTCTAAGATAAACCAAGAATCTTTAAATCAAGAACTTGATAAAACCAAGACAAACCAGGAGTCTTTGATTCAAGAACTTAGCAAGTCCAAGGCAAACCAGGAATCTTTGCTCCATGAACTTAGTGAGTCCAAGACAAACCAGGAATCTCTGCTTCAAGAACTTAGTGAGTCCAAGACAAACCAGGAATCTCTGCTTCAAGAACTTAATGAAGCTAAGACAAACCAGGAATCTTTAATTCAAGAACTTAATGAAGCCAAGGCAAACCAGGAATCTCTGCTTCAAGAACTTAGTGAGTCCAAGACAAAGCAGGAATCTTTGATTCAAGAACTTAATGAAGCCAAGACAAACCAGAAATCTTTAATTCAAGAACTTAAGCAAGCTAAGACAAACCAGGAATCTTTGCTTCAAGAACTTAGTGATTCCAAGACAAACCAGGAATCTTTGCTTCAAGAACTTAGTGATTCCAAGACAAACCAGGATACTTTGGTTCAAGAACTTAATGAAGCCAAGACAAACCAGGAATCTTTGATTCAAGAACTTAATGAAGCCAAGACAAACCAGGAATCTTTGATTCAAGAACTTGGTGAGTCCAAAACAAACCAAGAATCTTTGCAACTTGAACTTAATGAAGCCAAGACAAACCATGAATCTTCAATTCAAGAACTTAATGAAACCAAGACAAACCAGGAATCTTTGATTCAAGAACTTAATAAAGCCAAGACAAACCAGGAATCTTTAATTCAAGAACTTGGTGAGTCCAAAACAAACCAGGAATCTTTGCAACTTGAACTTAATGAAACCAAGACAAACCAGGGATTTTTGATTCAAGAACTTAATGAAGCCAAGACAAACCAGGAATCTTTAATTCATGAACTTAATGAAGCAAAGACAAAACAGGAATCTCTGCTTCAAGAACTTAATGATGCTGAGACAAACCGGGAATCTTTGCAACTTGAACTTAATGAAGCCAAGACAAACCAGGAATCTTTAATTCATGAACTTAATGAAGCCACGACAAACCTGGAAACTCTGCTTCAAGAACTTGGTAAGTCCAAGACAAACCAGGAATATTTGTTTCAAGATGTTAATGAAGCCAAGACAAACCAGGAATCTTTAATTCATGAACTTAATGAAGCTAAGACAAAACAGGAATCTCTGCTTCAAGAACTTAATGACGCTAAGACAAACCAGGAATCTTTGCTTCAAGAACTTAGTGATTCCAAGACAAACCAGGAATCTTTGCTTCAACAACTTAGTGAGTCCAAGACAAACCAGGAATCTTTGCTTCAAGAACTTAATGAAGCCAAGACAAACCAGGAATCTTTAATTCAAGAACTTAATGAAGCTAAGACAAACCAGGAATCTTTGCTTCAAGAACTTAGTGAGTCCAAGACAAACCAGGAATCTCTGCTTCAAGAACTTAGTGAGTTCAAGACAAACCAGGAATCTTTGATGCAAGAACTTAATGAAGCTAAGACAAACCAGGAATCTTTAATTCAAGAACTTAATAAATCTAAGACAAACCAGGAATCTTTGCTTCAAGAACTTAGTGAGTCTAAGACAAACCAGGAATCTTTGCTTCAAGAACTTAGTGAGTCTAAGACAAACCAGGGTTCTTTGCTTCAAGAACTTAGTGAGTCCAAGACACACCAAGAATCTTTGCTTCAAGATCTTAGTGAGTCCAAGACAAACCAGGAAGCTCTGCTTCAAGAACTTGATGAAGCCAAGACAAACCAGGAATCTCTGCTTCAAGAACTTGGTGAGTTCAAGACAAACCAGGAATCTTTAATTCATGAACTTAGTGAGTCCAAGACAAACCAGGAATCTCTGCTTCAAGAACTTAATGAATCTAAGACAAACCAGGAATCTTTGCTTCAAGAACTTAGTGAGTCCAAGACAAATGAGGAATCTTTACAGCAAGAAATTAGCAAGTTAAAGATGAAACAGGAATCTTTGCAGCTTGAAATTTGTGAATCAAAGATTAATCAGGAATCGTTACAGCATGATCTTTGTGAGTCCAAGACAAACCTGCAGTCATTGCAGTTTGAACATTATGAATTAAAGTCAACTCATAAAACTTTACAGAATGATCTTTGTGCATCTGAGGCCAAGGTTGTGTCATTACAACAGGAATTTAATGAAAGAGAACAGTTGTTAAGTGACGATGTGACTGCATGTAATGAAAGACTTCACAGGTATGAGGAACAAGAGAAAGAACAGAAAAAACAACTTGCATTTTTGCAGACCTGCTTAGATGATACTACAACAAGACATGAAAAAGCTCTTGCTCAGATAAGCAAACAGAGTGAGAATTTGAAAACACTTTCATTGGAAACAGAGACAGAGCTCAAATCAGAACTGACTAAATATTTTGAACTCCTGAAAGAAAAGGAAGCACAGATAGATTCATATCAGAATATAGATAAGGATTTAACTGCGACATGCAATTCCCTAAAAGATGAGCTAGTTGACATTGCAGCACACAATGAACAACAAGTAAAGGAAATGGGTTTAGAGTTTGAGAACTATAAGACGGCTGCTGTAGAAAGAGAAAAGAGCCTTCATTTGGAGATTACAGAAATGAAAGAGGCATATGAGAAAAAAATGGAAGAGAGCGAGAAATACTGGAAACTTCAGCTGTCCTCCATAAACAGCGAGTTTGACAGTGCCATGAATGAGCAGAAGAACAACTACGAATGTAAGCTAGCAGTTCAGCATGAACAGTTTGAAACACGGGTGTCAGCAATGATGGAAGAACATGATGGGCTTCTTCTCAGTCAGAAGGCTGTGCTGGAGGAAAGGATAATCGAGCTGAAGACTGCAGCAGACAAGCTTAAGGCTGAGAATGAAGAGAAACTCCTGGCTGTGAAAGAAATTGAGAAACAGCTGGCAGAAAACTATCAGCTGAAGTTCTCCAATCTTGAACAAAAACTGGGACAGCAGATTGATATTCATGAGCAGATCAAAGCTACCATGAAGAAGGATAAGGAAAAAGCTGTTTGCCTCGAGAACCAGATGAAGGAAAGAGCAAGACAATTTGAAGAAAACGAGAACCTGTTGAAAGAAGAAAAAATCAAAAACGAATCTATTAGTGCTGTGTATGAGCAATACAGACAGAAAATGTTGATGCTGGAGCAAGTCACTGAAACGAAACAGACGGAAATGTCTACAGTTGTCAAGCAGCAGAAGGAAAATGAACAAACTATTCACGAACTGGAGGAGAAGCTGTGGCAGCAACAGAAGGAGAATGAAAGACTGGAATTGTCTGAAGAATCCCAGACTGCAGCACTTAGATCTCTGGAGACAGATAAACAGAGGCTGGAGTCACAGGTTGAGAGGCTGGAGTTGTTGCAAGAATCTCAAATTGGAACGTTAGGCTCTTTAGAGACAGATAAACAAAGACTGGAGGTGCGGTGTGGTGAGCTCCAAGATGAAGTGAGAACACTGAAACAAAAACTTGATTCAAAGAAGATAGCCAATGAGGAACAGCTGGATTATCTCAAATCTGAGATCAGCAAGCTCAAAACTGATTACACTGCATCGTGGGTAAGATATTATTAACTGCAGTACTAGTTATGTTTTAACTGTGTTTAATGATGATCATAGATCTTGTTGCATGTATAGATATTTCCTTTCGTTTTCCATGCTGAGCTGATGCATAGCTTCCATACTCTTAACTTCAGTAGTCTTCGTTGTCTTCGTTTGAAGTATGGTTTTCCTTCTCCTAGGAGAGTTTCCTTACTGGGATTCTGAGCCTCTCCAGTTTTTTATTTTGGAGTTTGCTTCTCCTAGACAGTTGTCTTTCTTGACTCACATCCTCTGTCTGACCTGGCCATGCCTGTCTAGTCTCTACCCTTTGCTCAGTCCAGCTTGGGTGACCTTAACAGGAGCCAATGCTCCAGCTGGCTTAGCTTGGGGTTTCAGTGAGACATACAAGCTACCTCACCACGTTAAGGAATGGACTATGAGATAGTTGGCTGTGTTTAAATCAAAGTTCATTTATCTAACTTGTTTGGTAGCCACACCAGTCCCTGAATCAACCATTCTTAACAGATCTTAAATTGTTTAGTAATTGTCCAGTCTTTTATTATTGTCTCCCAAGTTATGGGAATTGTCATACTGCTTTTAGTAAGACTTCTTGTCATATTTAGCATTTATTAAAAATCTTCTTTGCTGGTATTTTATGTATGATCGTATTGTTAAAACATTTATTTCAGGATAGTGTGAAGGTATCTACTAGTGAAACGATGAGAAAGTATGAAGCGGAAATAGTTAGTCTGCGTCAACAGGTATATAATAATGATAGCTGATATAACCTTCATACTTGACATTCCATTGTTAAAATTTTAATATTAAGGGTTTACCAAATCCATTAGCACCTTGCACCAAGTAAGAACAAGTAAGGCTTCTTGGAGATTCAAGTGATTTGCTATTTTGGCCGAATGTTATTTTGAAATAGTTTGTTATTTATTAGTATTGTTTTTGTTTTAATCTGTAGACTACTAAGTTAATTTTGACAAATGTCTGGTGAATGGAGAACAAAATAAAAACATAAAATAATTGACATCTGAGGACTAAATATTATTATTTTGTCTTGCTTGAGTGTATTTTCTGCCTGATTTACTGGCAGAATCACATGCATCTCATTTAACAACAAATCAACAAAGACTGCTATATTTGTGCACTATTACAGTTAGAGGTCAGTTATTCACCCCGTTATCTTCACTTATTGGTTCACATAAACAAATTTTGTGTTACAAATGAAAATTAATTAAATTAACTACCACGCCACAATGTTCGATCAGGGTAAAATGATAATAGCTGTTATGTTCTCAATGTACCTTTGTTGCCAATCATGTAAGGCTAAAACATTTTGCTGGAAAAACTGTTAAAAACAAATATTGTTAGCAATACCTTTATGAACTTGTAGTAACTAAATTGGCCATTTTGGAGAAATCTTCTAAACTTCCTCTTATGGAGAGTGGCAAGTGGGATAATAAAATCTTAGACGATAGTTATTCACAGTTTAATTTTCTCTTAACCAGCTGGTTAAAGAATAGGGCCCAGTTGTTCAAAGCAAGGTTAAGCTAACCATGTGTTAGTTGAATATTTCTAAACCAAATTATAAATCATTGCAAATAGTTATTGAAGTGATATGTTTAAACTTTGATTAATATAGCCTACGATATTCATAAATAGTCAAATGGGAAGTATATTTGAAATTTCTACGAAGATATTTTAAAGAGAAATATTCATCTACCCCATGGTTAGCTTAACAATGCTTTGAACAACTGGGCCCAGGAGTGGAATATCAAAGATAGATTGCTGGATCTGTCATCCTTATTTGATCCCACATGCCCCGGTGGCGCAGTGGTTAAGCTGTTTGGACTCACAGCTGATTGGTACTGGGATCAAATCTCAATTGAGGCATGACATTTTTAATCTCTATACCAGCTCCAACCCAGAGTAAGTGCTTCAGAAGGCTTATTTGTAGGTGTATGCCACTTACACCGAACAGTGGTCCACAACTAGTTTATTGAAAGCCGTGGTATGTGCAGTCCTATGTGTGTGAAAGTGCATATAAAAGATACCCTGCTGCTAATCGGAAATGTGGCCATATTGGGTTTCCTCTAAAGACCATGAGTTGCATAACCGGTCACTGGAAAAACCTCACACATGCGATATGTGATTGTTCTCCATAAACAGCCGAAGATTTCCGACTAAAATTTATTAATGGAAGTACTTATTGCAATTTCTGATTGGCTGCATCTTGAAGGAATTTTCTTTGGCGACATCTAATAACCAATGAGAATACATTACATTTTCCGACATAATTATTCTAACTAGACTGGTATTTGTGATTTCTGTTACATGTAATTATAATTATGCGTGTCAGAAATCAGTCATGTTGTTTGTACTCTGAGAAAAGATGATATAGAAATTATATTTCGCAAATTTTTATATTAATTTTTAAATCGGTTATGCAAAATAAATTTGCATAACCGATGCACGAACGAAATGATCATTTGTGCATGCCTGTAATGGATTTTTAAAAAAAAATTGTGTTTTTTTCTTTTCTCTTTTGTGGGAGTTTTTCTTCTTCTTTGAATTATATATATATATATATATTTCTCTTTCTGACAATTATTTTCTTTGTTCAGAGCAGAAGCTATGATTAGTATTCAGGATGCCCTGCGAGGACACAGACCAGGAGAGGGTGTGGCTCTGTTACGGGCAGCAAGGTTAGTTTGAAGAGTTCCAAATAACTAAATATCTAAATATGGCTCTCACAACAGCAATTGGTAAAGTGTTATACAAGTGTTAAAGTGATATTATTGAGTATTCAGTAATTAAACATCATTTAGTAATAAACTTCACAAATACAACCACTCATAGAAAACTTAATATTTTTCTACAATTTTCTCATATCATTATATTAGGAGTGGGATGTAGCTCAAACGGTAGCGTGTCCACCTGTGAAGCTGTCGGTCGTCGGATCGATACTTCTCAGTGGTCCCATTTGCCCTTTGGGCTATTTTCAGTTCCTACCCGTGGTCCATAACTGGTTCATGAGAGGCCATGGTATGTGCTGTCTGTGGTATGGTGCATATAAAAGACACCTTGCTGCTTATCGGAAAGAATAGCCTATGTGGCAGCAGCAGGTTTCCACTAAATACATATGTCAGAATGACCATATGATTGACGTCCAATAGCCGATGATAAGATAGAAATCAATGTGACCTAGAGACGTCTTTAAATAAAACAAACTTTTCATAACGTTATATTTTAATTTTTGTGAGCACTGCCATTTCTATCTTGGATGAGGATTTTGATACTAGCCATTTTTTTATTTGATGATGTATTTTACCATTAGCACATTTAAAGTAGGTTTGGGATGATCTAATATAAGTAATTATGTGTTAATACTTAATAATTCCATAAATTATATTGTTTTGTCTTCTAAAATAATTTTAAAA
Source organism: Symmetromphalus regularis (assembly GCA_032355785.1). NCBI lineage: Eukaryota > Metazoa > Mollusca > Gastropoda > Neomphalida > Neomphalidae > Symmetromphalus > Symmetromphalus regularis. The sequence continues at coordinate 11,403 of JAULBS010038967.1, forward strand.
TTCAGAATGGATAAAGTGGCACTCCTCATACTTTTGTTTATAAAGTTGAGAGAAATCCTGATTGGAGAAAAATATACATTTTTCTCTAAATGTAGTTATTTTTGTGTGGTTTATTACTAAGAGATGTTAAATTAATGGACACCCTATAATATCACTTTAACCGTGTGGTTGTTTTTGTTTGGTTTATTACTAAGAGTTGTTAAATTATTGGACATCCTCTAATATCACTTTAAATGAGGTTACTCAGGAGTTCAAATGTGTTAACCCAAGTTTTCAAAGAAAACAGATTTAATCATGATATTGTAATAATAAAAGTTCAACTCACACATTGCAAAGAAAACAGTTTTTCTAGGTGCAAACATAAATATTATGGTTGTATTTCGGATTACCTAGTTTCAACTTCAAGCCCTGAATTTCAAGAAAATAAGCTTTATGCATAATATATTTATATTTTTGCAACAGCAGTAAAATTCTATCACAAATTAACTATATAATGCCCATTTACAGCATAACAGATTGCCATCACAAATATAGAATGCTGAACAAGTTTTGTCATTCACGTTGTACTATTTTTTAGAGAAGTGTGGCCAGAGAGAAATGACTTCGGAAGTCCTGACATCACCCCAGAAGATGAGTTCATGGCTTTAAGGGAAATCTTTATGACAAGTTTACCAAGTATGTCAGTTTTTAATTTGATTTTATTTCTCATATGTCACAGATTGCAGAAAGTTATTTAGTTAATGGCCCTTTCCATGAAATGTAATATGCAGAGGATCCAATTCTCAGCAAAATTGCAAATTTCAACAAAATCTGAATTTCCACTTCTGCAAAAAAAATAAAAAGGAAAAAAAAAAATTCTAACTCATGCACAAACTCAAGCAGACGACAGAAACATATGCGATTTGGACAAAATCAAGTGAGATCTTGTCTGCGAGACTAGACCGATGCCATTTTGTCTGGTTCACACATGTTGAACTTCTCACTTTCTGGTAGTCTAGCCTTCGAAAAAATTTCGTCCCTGTTGTTTCAGGGATTTTTTCTTTTTGGGACCCCTGAACATGTAATAATAAAAACTGAATCTTAAGAAAAAGTAGCCAGTATTTCTTAATTTACTTTGAAAGAGATTCATTTCAGATAATTATCAAATTTTTTAAAAGATAATATTAATGTCCGAAAATTTGAGTATGCAGTGTAACATGGACAACTCCAGAAACTGCCCACGGCAGTTGGCAATGCCGTAGAGATTGCCAGAAAGGTTTGCATTCTCCGCTGCATTTTTTTGCCACAGAATAAAAACATTTTCAAGGAGTATATTTTTCTTATTAAAAATAAACCATTCTTTACGCTAAAATTGCCATGGAAACTATTTCTCCACAGCATTTATTTTGCCGTGGATATATTCTTAAGTTCATGGGTTGCATGGAATGGACCTAATGTATATTATTTTTATTTCATTGTCAAGGTTTTGAACCACTGTCTGTAGTTTGAGAGTCTAATGTCCTACCACTGGATCACTGAAGCTTAATGATAATTTCATGAAAATAAGCAAACTTTCATATTTTCTAATGGCAGTACACTGCTCTAAACCATGTACACCATGCAGGATTTCTGAGGGGTGGGGGGAAAAAGTTTAGTTTTCAAATCCTTCCACTTAGAATTTTTTTATATATATACATGGTGGGAGGGGGTCCAGACCCTCTGGATCCGCTACTGCAGTGACGAATGCCACCACAAATTTTGAGTGCTGAAACTGGTAAACTTATTTGTCCAGACAAGATTATTTTAGCCAAATTAATCTCTAGATTTCTACAAAATTCTTTTTTTCTCTCTCAACAGTCCATGGGCACAATGGCATGCAGAAACGGGGGCAACAGCCCCCCGGCATCCATTTTAGGGGCATCCCATCAAAGGGTGAAATTAAAATTAGGCCCTATACTTGAGTCTTGGCATACAATTAAGGAGTTGGCCCCGGGCATCACCAAACTTCTGTATGCCACTGCTTGAGCATATATAGAGATTGAATATTGGGGGTCAAAACACACCTCCTTTGCTGAAAGCAATTTTTCTAAATTATTATTAATATGAGCAGAAAAATACTTTGGTTAATCAGAGTTCCACATCATGTAGAAATAGAGGTATAGTACCTACTGATGCTGGAAATCAAGTAATAAGAAGGGAGGGAAAGGGTGTGAACACTTAATGAACACGTAATGGCAATCTGCCATAATAGGTATAAACATGTACCGCTTTTTTAGAGAAGAGGTATAACTTGTACAATTGCAGCCATTGAATGTAATTGTGTCTGCTAATTTAAGTGATAATTTAAATGAGAATCAAACTACCACATTTGATAAGTATCTATTTTTATACCCTTTGAGTTTCCCTTCTGTACAAGGAACTCTGAATACCCTCACTTATCCTGACGATGTGGAACACTGTTAATGATCTCAAAACGTGCCAAAATCTGTTTAAAAGGGGTCAGTATTTGAACCTTTTCCCATATTGTCTTTACATAGTTTTAGTCTGAACACCACCCATCCTCAACATGTACATGCGACTGGTAGTGTTATTTTTTTTTCAAAGTTCAACTAAACTTATAAAATGTTTTCAAGCAACAAAAGAAAAACGTGAGAAATTGAGAAAATAAATAGCATTTTATTGTCTTACAAATTACTTGATACAAAAATCAGGGATTTATCCAGGCTTCATAAGGTACCGAAAATCAGCCCTTTTCCAAAGGCAAACTGCTCTGAACATTCCCAATTTGCATGGGAGCTGAATCAAAGAATGCTTCTATTCGTTAGTAACTGGGGGTCGGATGTGTACTTGTTTGTTTATTTATTTTATTTATTTATTTCATATTTTCTCACTGGGACCCCTGTCTTTAATGCATTTTTTTATTAATTGATTATATGGTTGTTTAAAGACCCCCAAGCCTAAAAAAAATATATCAACTATTTGGGGTCAAACTTTGCTTCTAATCATTAGTAACTGGGGAGAAAAAGCCCTAAGAAAAGAGGTAAATTTGTTACTTTTATTATAATATTTAATTTTAATAAGAAATAAGTATAATAAAAAAATTAATATAATTATGTGGTTTATATAATATTACAGTTACATAAATTCAGTGGTGTGAAAAAAACTTCTCAATTATGACTAAAATCTCGCTAATTTTCCCAATCCCTTCAGCCATAGGACCCTGGTGAAAAATCCTGGATAAATCCCTGCAAATATTTCATTCAATAATCCCCAATAATCTACAATAACCATGGATTAATATACACAATGTAATAGGTTAAATTCATGAGGTAACATTAATTTATAAAAAAAACAATCAAAAAAAAACCCATTGCATAAACAAAAGGACATTCAACGATTTTTAAATTAGTATTTATTTTTTATTTGTTTTATGTATTTGTTTGTTTATTTATTTTATTAATTTAATTTTTTATAAAATATCACTTTTTCTCACTGGGACCCCTGTCTTTAATGCAATTTTTTATTGATTGATTATATGGTTGTTTAAAGACCCCCAAGCCTAAAAAAAAAATATCAACTATTTGGGGTCAAACTATGCTTCTAATTATTAGTAACTGGGGAGGAAAAGCCCTAAGAAAAGAGGTAAATTTGTTACATTTATTTAATTTTAATAAGAAATAAGTATTATAATTTTTTTAATATAATTATATGGTTTATATAATATTACAGTTAATAAATTCAGTGGTGTGAAATAAACCTTCCCAATTATGATTAAAATCTCGCTAATTTTCTAAATCCCTTCAGCCATAGGACCCTGGTGAAAAATCCTGGATAAATCCCTGCAAATATTTCATTCAATAATCTACAATAACCATGGATTTATATACAAATATAATATTTTAATATAATAGGTTAAATTCATGAGGTAACATTAATTTATAGAAAAATTGGTTAAACGAGACAAGCATTGCATAAACAAAATGAATGTTAACATAATTAATAAGGTTAATTAATATATTTGAACAACTTAAAGGTGCATTACCATAGTTAAATCTATAAATAACAAATTATTAAATTATTTACAGTATGAACACATATATACATACACGTCTTCTGACCATCTTAATTAAATAAAAGAGGTAACTAATAAAAAAATTCAGTGATCAACAAACATTGGTGGAAAATCTCAAAATCTCTTGATTACCAAGTTGGTTTGAAAAATCGTTATTGAAATTTCAGTTTTGAGCTAAAAAAAAACTGCTCTTTTTAAATTAGTATTTGTTTATTATTGTTTATTTATTTATTTTATGTATTTGTTTGTTTGTTTATTTTATTTATTTATGTATTTATTATTATTTTTTTTTTTATCAAATATCAGTTTTTCTCACTGGGACCCCTGTCTTTAATGCAATTTTAGATTGATTGTATGGTTGTTTAACAACCCCCAAGTTTAAAAAAAATATATATATAGACTATTGGGGGTAACACTTTGGTTTGTGATTTACAGAACTTACAATCTCATCTATCAGGGGACGCAACTCTATTTTTCATCATCCCATGTATACACTTTCATGTTTTGATCTAAATCATTAGTAATGTCTTCTTTAGTCATCGATGACGTTGAACCACGGTCTGAACGCTTCCGTGGTTTCGGTTTTGATATAAAGTCTGTTTCTGCGACAGTCCCCACAGGTTCGCCAACAAAGAATGTAACGTCGGTGTAGTCTTGTCGATATTGCAGCGCCCGGTGATACACCAATTTATTTTTTCTGTATTGTCTGTGTACCAAAATGGCAGCAAGAATAACTACAATCAGTGTTACCACGGAAACGCAGGTTGCGATCACAGCTATTTTTGTATTGCTTTCGTTTTCATGGGCTTTTGTTTGATCCGCTTCAGGCGATATATCCACATCTTCAGTTTCATTGGAACCATTTCCATAAACGTCATTCTTTTTGCCGTTTTTATAAAATTTGTTTTTTTCTGTATCTACATCATTCAGTGTTTCGTCAAATATTGTTCTTTCTGTAGTAGAGGGAGATAACTCTGGGTTAGTTGTGTTTTCAGATTTTGTTGATTCGGTTTGATAAGAAACAGAATTGTTTGTTTTGTAATCGGAATCTGTAACCATTCCAAATCTTTTGTCAGATTTGGTTTTATTGTCGTCAAGAACATTAACTTTTGTTGTGGTTGCCAAGCTTAAAGTCGTCCTTTTTGATTGGTCATTTGGTTTGGGTGAAGTAATTTTTTTACTTGTAATTGTTTTTGGAGTTGTTCGTTTAGGTTTTACTGTTTTTCTGTACAGTTTTCTTGTGTAAACTTTCACAGTTGTTTTTTGATCCATCATCCGAGTTACCTTGGTTACTCTCATTGTTGATACTTTATTTTTGTTGTTGATGCCTTTTTTTGAAGTTATTTGTTTTCTGTCAACAACTGGGGTCTCTGTTTTGATATTTGGAGCTTTTGTCGTAAATACGTAACCGTTTTTCGATGGTTTTTTCTCCACAAATGGGTTCTTTGTTTTAATATTTGGAGTCTTTGTTGTAAGCTTCGTTGGTTTGATTTTAAGTACTTTCGTTGTTGATTTAATGTTTATTTTGGTCCGACTAGTAACGGGTGGCAATGCAGTTATTACCATTGTTGTTGTTTGTTGTGGGATATTCGTTACTGGAGCAAAATCACTGGATTTTAACATCGAAATTCTTTTTCCTCGCAGAACCTCTGGAGTAGAACACATAATCTGACTGTTAACGAAAAACTTCCGCAAATTTTTATTAATCCACTCCTTCAGGAACAAAAGATTTTTATCACAGTGCCAAAGATTTCCCGCTATTTTTATGACGTCTGCATTCTTCAAGAATGTCCGGATCTCTGACTTTAGAGTGACTAGATTATCGTCCATTAAATTTATGTCTTTAAGTTTGGGGACTGATGAAAGCATACCGGACTGGATAACTTGTTGAGCTATTGCCGGACTAAGTTGTAAGTCCAGGTGGGTAAGGTTCGGTGTATTCGACAAAATATTTCCGTCAATTTTTGTAGGAGGTACCATTTCTGGGACAAACGCCATTTCGAGTTTCGACAGTTTTTTTAATCCAATAAAAACGTCCTTTTTGATATTTGTTATGAAATTTTTATTCAGTGACAGTATGGACAGATTTTCGAGTCCTGTAAATGTTTTGCTTCTGAGAACAGAAATTTTATTTTTTCCCAAATATAGTTTATTTAATTTTTTCAGTTTTGAAAATGTACCTGGTTGTATATTTGATATTTCATTGCTTTTAAGCGATAGAGTGACGAGAGATGATTTCGCTGGAAAATTATCATACGTAACTGTCTGTATCTGATTTTTTGATATATAGACCGATTTGACTGTTGCCGAAAATGGTGATGGAAATACGGTTAATTTATTATCATTTAACCACAGTTCCTGTAGATTTTTTAATCCTGCAAATGTTCCTTTCTCGATAACACTAATCTCATTTTGGTCTAACACAAGAATTCCAATTAATTTACTCTTGGCGAAGGCGCTGGCTTTTATTCGGGTTATATTGTTGTGACGCAATTGTAAATATCTGAGAGATGGCGGAAGCTTGCTTGGAACTCTGGTTAAAGCACATTGTGTCAAATCGATGTATGAGAGTTGGCGATTTTTTACGAACAGAGCATTAGCATTTTTTAAAGGATTTCTCGTCAGAATAATTGATGATAATTTCACAAGAGGTCGGAAAGCGAATCTGTCAATTTTTGTGATCTGGTTGTTAGGAAGAACGAGGTAGATAAGATTTTTCAAATCGTTGAATGTCATACCTCCAATTGTTTTGATTTTGTTGCTCCCAAGATCAAGTCTTTCCAGCGTTTGTAAATTCTGAAAAGAATCTTCAATATCCTCGATTAAATTTTCCGTCAAATCAATTCCTTTGAGTTTCGTAAGTCCATTAAAAACACCAGGGACAAGAATCTTTATATTATTTGTCCCCAGATCAAGATTCTCTAAATTCTTCAAAAATTTGAAAGTTCCTGCTTCAAGGGAGCTAATTTGGTTGTATTTGAGTATCAGTTCATGAAGTTTTGGCAGATTCATGAAGCTTGATGAATCGATTCGTTGAATCTCATTATTTCCCAGGTCTAGCTTCATTGTATCTGCCGGAATGTCAAGTGGAATTTTTTGCAATTTCTTTCCTTGGCAGTTCACTAGTTGATTAGAGCATGTGCATTCTTTTGGACAGGTAAAAACTTGTGATATACAGACACAAAACAAAATGGATGCCTGAAATATTACCATGCCAACCATTTTTATAAATATTATATGTTTTTAGTAAAATATCTTCAATAAATATTTCTTCTTAAATGTGCACAATAAATGTTGATCCTAAGTGCACCAATAAAGATTTAACTTCAAAATATTTTCACAGTTGATAAAAGTTCAAGTTTTCACATTCTTCTTGAAAATAATGTTAAAAACATCCAATTTACAAATGAAAAGAAATCATTTTCCAGTAGAAAGTTAATCCAGAATTTTCATCCACTTCTTTTTAATATTCTTTTCTCAAGTTTGTTTTCTGTAACACAGAACTGAACTTATTAAGGAAGTGTTTATCACAATCCTGTCATTAAATCCTATTTCTGAATGCTTCAGTCACAAAATATTCTACATTAAATATAACAAACAATACAGACCCATCCGTGTTAAATACACGTTGGTTTGTTTTGTGTTAATTCCATCCACTAAACATCATTTTCTATTCGCTCCCTAACTTTTGTCCGCCCTTTATTGCAATCTCTAATAAGTTGGTCACATGCATGATATGTTAATGAGTCAACCAATGAGGATTAAGTGAAGTATGAATTACTTAACATCCTCATTTTGATGGCAGCAGGATGTTGGTGTCCACAGTTCTTAGCAACCTCTCTTTCTTAAGTGCTTCTCTTTCTTCATACACACCTACATGTGTTTTTATCAATTATAACATCACGTGTAGTTCAAGCAAAATGTAATTTCAGCCAGTGGTGCAGAATGGTATATCAAATGATATGGTATGTGTTTTCCTGTTTGGAAAAGTAAATATAAAAGAAGTTTTTTGCTAAATAAAAAGATAATTTTGTGGTATGTGTTTTCCTGTTTGGAAAAGTGAATATAAAAGATGTTTTTGCTAAATAAAAAGATAATTTTATGTGGTGGCAGCAGTAGGCTATATGGATGACTCACAAATACCATGATTTAGATGAGATTTTAACATTTTTATAAGTACGTTCATGTATTTTATCGAATATTAACATAATCAGGAATGGGAATTGTATGCTTATTGGCATATATACGCACCAGTAAAGTTTGTGGTACACCTCAAGGTATATCCCGTACACCCAAAGGCTTTGAATAAAATAAGAAAAATTGTGTCAATGTAGGTACAAATGGAAACAGTTTTTCTCAACAAATCGGTCTCCAAAATACCTAAATTAATTTTCGGGCAGGGGACTTGCTGTTAATCAGAAATAGTAGCTTACATAGTGGTAGCAGTTTTTGTCTGAAGACCATGAGTTGCAATTAAGAAAATGTCCTCAGCAAAATAAATGCTATGTAGAAAAAGTATCCACGGCAATTTTAGCATAAAGTATACTTTATTTTTAATAATAAGAAATAAAATACACTTTGAAAAAAGAAAAAAGTTTAATGAAAAAGGGAATGAAAAACTCTGTGGTAATCTCCACGGCATTGCCAATTGCCATGTGTAATTTCTGGGGTTGCAAATACCATGAGTTCAACACTTAATAGCAGTTAATTGATGAATATTCTGGGTTATCATTATACAACCAATCGTTTCTTTCTGAGTATTCACCCCCACCCCCCCCCCACCCCCATTTTTAATGGAGAGAGCATCTGTTTTTCTCATTACTATTAAAAGTACACTTATTGGAATATAAACAATTTCACACAGAACCTTGTCTAGTATTCTTTATTTTTTATGACAGAGAAGGTATTACAGGAAAAGCCTCTTATATTGAAGGGTTTTGATAATCGTGTAAGAACTTGAAAACTAACACAAGCTCACGGGAAAGAAATAAGTTTTATGATAGCTGTTATAATATTGTTTTGACCTTTTAGAAGTATTGTGGACATACTTGTAAGTATACAGTTTGTGGGAAAAATTTAAAAATGAAAATCTTGTTTTGATTTTTGTGTGTTATGTTAGTGCATTGTTTTCAAATCACATGTCACTTAAAAAAAGTATATTGTTGTGAAAAAGAAATGTTTAAAAAAAAATTAAATAATCAAATTGTTTTCCAATTTGTGCATCTTGTGTAAATTGGGGGTGTGGGGGTTACGTTTAAAGAATTTTAGTCATAAATGTTTTTTGCAGTTTTGTACGTTTTGTGCTAGTTTATGCAAGTTACAATGTTTGTGACTCTTAAACAAATTTAGGGAAAAATTATTTTTAAAAAATAATATTTAGTTTTAATTTCTTTGACAACACCACTATTGATTTATTAGTTATCAGCTAATAGATATAAAAAATTTGATAATTTTGACACGTAGTCAGTGTGAGCTACCCTGCACACGGTTTTGAACTACCGTCCTCAACTTGAGAGTCCTACATGTACAACTGGACTACTAAGACTCGCTTTTAGAAAATATAGTAATGATTTCATTTTGAACTATGTGTGTTTCTTAGCAGCATATTGTTTAAAGTCATATACATTACCACAAGAAAACAATCACTGGAAAACATTAAGTTTAAAAAATTAAAATGATAAAATTGTTTTGAACTTTGTACATCTCATTTCAATCAGTGAATTATGTTTTTTAAGTCACGACATTACAAGTTCTTAGAAAATAAAAGTTTTTTTTTAAATGTTTTGAACTTCGTGTATTTCATAACAGCCCATTGTGTTAAAATTGCATAGCATGAGAAAACATTCATGGAGAAAACACAAGTTATAAAAATAAAAAAAATTGTTTTTAACTTAGTGTATCTAATTTGTTTTTAAGTCGCATGACATTTGTTATAACTAGTTCAGGGGAAAATAATTTTTTTAAATATTAAGATAATGAAATTGTTTTAAACTTAGTACATCTAACTGCCATTATAACAAGATTATTGGAAAATAATAAGTAATGGGGAAAATAAATTTTTTAAATATTAATATAATAAAATTGTTTTATACTTAGTAGATTTAAATTTGTTTTTATGTCACATGTCATAACAATTTCATTAGAAAATACTATGTTTCAAAACCTTAAATAATTTTTAAAAACATTTTGTTCATGGAAAAATGATACACTTTAAAAATTAAATTGTTTTCAACTTAGTACATCTAATTAGTTTTTTTAAAACACATGACATTATAACAAGTTCATTAGAAAATACTGTTTCAAAACAAAATAAAAAAAAACATTTTGTTCATGGCAAAAGGATAAGCTTTAAAATTAAATTGTTTTGAACTAAGTAAATTTAAATTTGGTTTTAAGTCACATGACATAGCAATCTCATTAGAAAATACTAAGATTTAAAAATTAATATAATTAATAAAAAAAAATTGTAGACCAATAATAAGCTATAAAAATTAAATTGTTTTGAAGTTAGTATAACTTGTTTGTTTTTAAGTCATGACATTAGAAAGTTCGTTAGAAAATAATAAGTTATAAAAATTAAAATCATAAAATAATTTTTGACTGAGTCCCATGTCAATGCATTGTGTTTGAGTCAAATGACACGAGATTCGGGTTAAACTGACTTCCTGTCCGTTAATTGCTACTAACAGGAAGTTCTCCTTAACTCGATATACACAAGGAGGATGCAGGAAATTGGTGTTAATGGTTTTGTTTTCCACTCTAACGAAGTCTTTTGATTGACATTTGTATCACCTCAATTAATTAAACTTTAAAGTATGTAAATGTAGAGATTCTGAAAAACCAAGTAGCTTCTTGAAAAACTGGAAGTTTTTGAATGTGGGACTCATCTAGTTATTGATGTATATTCATATCAATTAATTAAACTTTAAAGTATGTAACTGTAGAATTCTTAATTGTAATCATGGATATTCTCAAAAACCAAGTAGATTCTTGAAAAAAGAGTTTTTAAATGCTGCACCTGTATTTATATTTGTGTATACATCACATAAAATAATTAAACTTTAAAGTATGTAACTGTAGAATTATTAATTACAATGGTAGTTATTCTCAAAAACCAAGTAGATTCATGAAAAAAAATGTTTTAAATGGTGCATCTGTCTTTATGTTTGTGTATACATCACATAAAATAATTAAACTTTAAAGCATGTAACTGTAGAATTATTAATTGTAATCGTAGATATTCTCAAAAACCAAGTAGATTCTTGAATTTTTTTTTTTAAATGGTGCACCTGTCTTTATATTTGTGTATACATCACATAAAATAATTAAACTTTGAAGCATGTAACTGTAGAATTATTAATTGTAATCATAGATATTCTCAATAAACAAGTAGATTCTTGAAAAACTAAATATTTTTTAATGTTAGCAATTGGTGTACAATCCCTGCAATTAAGAAAACGTCCATAGCGAAATAAATGCTGTGGAGAAATAGTCTCCACGTCATTTTCCACAGCAGTTTAAGCGTTCATGTTTCCAACTTTGAGTTTGCTAAGGAAAAAATACATCTTGAATTTTTTTTAAGTCTGCAGCAATCTTCACGTCATTGCTGATTGCCGCAGGTAATTTCAGGGGTTGGGTGTATACATAACATTTAATAATTAAAGGACAGATATGTAATATCATTGGTGGTTAATTTTTATATATATAATATTTATACACTACTAAAAGAGAGGAGACCCAAAAAAATTATTATAATATGCGTTAGACATTAAAATTTTATTCATGCACAGCCCTTCAAAATCTTTCGAAAACACATTCACTTATCTCCTCTACTCTTGCTACTGAACTAAAGTTAAACTTTAAAGTTTGTAACTGTAGAATTGTTAATTATAATGGTAAAGATTCTCAAAAAGCAAGTAGATTCTTGAAAAACGAAATAGTTGTAAGTGTTGCACTCATCTTGTTATTGGAGTATGCATCACATCAAATAAAGGACAGAAACATCAGTTTGGGTTAATTTCTGCAAATATATTATATATTTTATATGTTTTATATACACTTTTCCACAGACTGGAAAACACATACCAATGCCTTTGATATACTAGTTGTAGAGCAGTGTTTCACGTTTAAGGCACGCGATAACACTCGCGCACCACAGCACTCGCACATCACAGTGCCCATAGATTTCAACCAAGGAGCGTGAATAATCACACTCCAAAAATACCATCGAGTTTGGTCATTCACGGTTTTTGGGAAAATTTCAGAATATTATTAGAATCGATCTCATAAAAAAATTTCATCATTTTAAATTATCACGAATATTATAAATAAATCGGCCCAAAATATGTAATAAATCTTCAACTCGCATAATTGTCAGAGAATAAGAGCAACATTTTTTTTTTTTAAACATCTGATTTTCTTAATTAAATCGACTGGTGGTCGTCTCTGCGGTAAAATTAATTTGGCGTAACACGTACAGATATCAGTGTAGTCAGGTA
>JAULBS010038968.1:0-10011 GCA_032355785.1 Symmetromphalus regularis
TCTCGGCAAATATACTTAATTGAAGTTTGTTTTTAATATAATTTGGGTGGCAGTAAATTGTTGAAAATTACAGACGGCGTATAAGAAAAATTGACTCCACCTACAGGGGTATACGGGTTTTGTCAACCGGCAAACAACCAATGGGATTAAAGAATTTTACATGGAGGCAAGATAATGATTTATTAATCACCAGCTGTTGGATGTCAAACACTTGGTAATTTGACACATGGTCAGAGGAAATCAACTTCACTTTTTCTATTGGTAGCAAGGGATCTTTTATATGCATTTTCCATCAAATACCATGGCCTTTGATGGTTGGGTTGGGAATAAACTCAATCAGAGAGTGAGTCCATCAAGAGGGTTTTATCCTATGATCAAAGCACCTCAAACAAACAAAATGTACATTAAGTGCATAACAGATTAACTGTTAAATGTGATGTTTTTTAATTCTACTTTCATTAGATTGATATATAGAAAAATATTTGCTTTGCAACTACAATGTGTTTTCAATTTCTACAAACCTATTTTCTTATTCCAACCAGTAGTTTAACAAAAGCTGTGGTATGTGCTGTCCTATCTATTAAAAAGTGGATATTAAAGATTCCTCAGCTAATTGGAAAAAATAGCCCCTGTGGTAGTAGCAGGTTTCCTCCAAAGACCATGTGTCACAAACACTATGTTTGACACCTTATGGGAGCTCAAATAAATAATATGCTATGGTGTCATTAAACAAACAATCTCTTTTTATATTTTGTTTAATTTTCAGAATGCTTTTCCTTTTTTTTTTATCCTATTACATACCTCCAGAAGTAGTGTTATTTTTGGTTTCAAGGGGAAAATCGCTTCCTGGATGTGTGGGATGTATCCCCCCAGATTTGACGCCAGTATAGACTCCCTGTGTACTTTGGTATATTTTCACTAAGACGACATGGTTAACTTTAAGTGTTACACTGACATAATAAAGAAAAATACTGGTAAAGATTATTATTTAGGCATTTTAATTTAAGTTGTTTGAAGCAAAAAGGTGGGGATAATGATATAGGCATCTCCCTCTGCCCTAAAAAGTTGTCCCACCCCCACACCAAAATTACACCCATGGATGTGTTGTTAAATATAAAATTAAATTAAATCTTAGAATACTGTCATAGAAGCAGCGAAATATGAAATACTGATTTATTTGTAATCTGGTATGTCCTGGTATCTTATAAACATGTGTACATGTAATGTTGGTAATCTGCTATAAATTTATAGATCAGACTACCCTCTTTGTAATCACAGCAGTTTTCTTGTTATGGCTGTAGCAATATTGATTATTATAAAGTTTGTGTCCATATACAGTGTAGCAGCAGATACATGTCAGACAAGGCTAGAGAGAAAATGGGACCACCTAAGAAAGATTGACTGATTGAAATTAGAATCATTGCTTGCAGCAATCCCAATTTAATAGCTCCATCAGTAAAGTTAGAGTTGTGCCAGCAAGACAATTAGAATAAACTTTTTCTTGAGCTTTGTTCTTTGAATGTGGACTGGAAATCAATAACATCAGAGAGATATAAATGTTCACAGTAATCATGTTAATATGTAGTGGCTGTGCCAGTCAATGAGTGAGCACTGTGTTAACTAGAATCGTGCTTGAATATTGTTTGAAACTTCTTTTTATTATATTGATTGAATGGACAAGTTGTTCCCTGCTGTTTGTTACGGTAAACAGATGATTACAATTTGCAAAAACTGCAACTAAATCTTTACTGGCTAAAGTTTTAAATGTTAAAAGTATTCTCTCATGTAGAGAGAGGAAAAACACTTGTTTGATACTGTGATTAATCAACATCATGCTACATATACCATGTACACAACCAAACCAGAATCCCTCTCAGAAGAGGTATTTCTTTTGTTTCCAAAAAATATACCATAAATAAGATATCCAATTAGATATGACTGTCATGATATCTGTTGGAAAATGCACGAAAAAAAACTACCTTTACTACTATTCAAAAAGATTATCATTTGCAGGGTTTAAGCTGGACCATAAAAATCATTAGCATTTTCAGTGTTTTCAAAACAAGGTGGTGGTAAAGTGATAGGCACCTTTACCGGTCTATTTGCAAACTTGTGCCGTCTACTTTCTTGTATTAAACAAGCTTGAATGGTATCTCCTCCTACTCTCTTCCTTTCAACTCCTACTCTCAAATAAAATGAAAAGTTTAAAAAAATATATATATTTGCTCAAATTCAATACTGAAACGGAATTTGTTAAATTCTGAAACGGAAAATCAGTGCCTCTACACATAATCACATTGTCATTGGTATTTTCCGAAACTTGAAACTGACTTGAACTTTCACTCTGTCTCTAGCAATATGGCTTAATTTTGATCATTTTATATAACAATTTTCATTCTAGTAATTAATGGTACCCTAATTATGGTTATTTTATTGCTTTTAAAAATGTATTATTAACATTTTGCGAAATATTAATCAAATGTGAATCATTTCTCACTAAATTATTTAAGATAATCACGATTAAATTCATTAATATAATCAGACATGCAGAAGTCCTATCCACAATAAAACCGATCTACTAATTTGATAACCTACAAAACATTAAATAAAATGTGTGAAATTCAAATCGATAACAGTAAAACGTAAAAAGTCACGTAGGCCAATACAAATTCTCCCGATTTTCGGTTTTTCCAGAAATTTCTAGAACAAAAATATCTGAACGACCTGTTCTTACATGACCGTTTAGACAAATTACTGAATATTTTTTTAAATGTTACTGAACTGTTCTTGTGTTAATTGGTCAGTAGTTTCAATTTTATCACATTCATCTTCTTCCATTCGTTCTTCAGTCATATTTTCATTATTTTCTTCCGACATGTTTCAGTATTGGCCAACAACGGGAAAATACGAGACTTTGCGCGGAAATTCGTGATGTACGTATCTCGATAAAAATAGACGTTTACTTTTGGTTTGTGTTAAACACTTAAATGAACGAAATTGAACCGAAATATACTACAGAAAACGAAATGTTGTTGGATATACATGTGCCAAAATAATTATTATCTGTTATTATTATTTTTTAAATTGTTTTCATCATATCATGATTAAAATTAAATAATATTCTAAATAATATCTATACTGTCCTACTCCCAGTGCTTTCTGTTATATTGCCCTTCCACAGAGACAAAAGTTAGCTAGGGTTGTTTTGAAAGATGAAAAAGAAAAACAAAGGTTTCGAACAAGTTTTTTTTTTGGTGTTCTTCAAGATTCCCACTAACCAAAATTATGCATAAACAATGTACACATGGTTTCTTGAATATAACATATTTTAAAATTAATAATGAGTTATCTAGTCAGTGGAAAAACAATGAAACTAATGAATGATATCTTAAATTTGGTTGGTCGATTGTATATAAAATGTAGTACATTCACATATTGACTGACACTTGGATATTAGCTGTAGGTTGCAAACCATCGTAGATTTTTGTATGCATTTCAATGTTATTTTAGTGTCATAATACATGTACAATTGTTCACAATATCAGAAGAGGCGTTGGAATAGCATTAAAATAATAATAATTAGTTGGTAATCATTCAGCTACAAAATATGTTGACCACTCATATTTTTAGCTATGCAATCGTACGTCAGTGGTTCGTGCACAATGGTTCGCTTTACACTAGTTATAGCAATAATGGTACAAAGACTGAGTCAATAAATCAACATACAGCCAATTAACATTTTTCACTTTAAAAACAAAAGTTCACCTGCACTGCTGTAATTTATATTAATTACTGGAAAAAATAAATCTTTCTTAACCGTACTACTGGTATACGAAGCAAAATACATAGAGGTCAAGGTCAATTGTAATATCTGTAATAGTGTGCATCCAGATCCTAACGGAACGGGAGTGAAATAAAATTGGATTTTGACATTTAATTTCAGTTATAAATTTTAAAAATATGATGATGATCAAAACAGTTTATTTACACAATACACAATCCAAAATTCAATGACAATAAACTAAATTGCTTATATTACCATACATTTAAATATTTAACGCATATCTTCTTTACAAAAACGTAATTTTATTGTTGCCTTAACAAATGTAATTGTATGTAAATCTATTCATTTTGACAGAGAGAAAATATCCCTCAAAAACCATTAGACTATAAGTTGTGCAGTGATTCAATTAACAGACTCGCAGACTCGCGGCTGGTAGGTACAGAGATAAAATCTCAGTCGAGGCATGGGATTTTAAATCTCACTTCTGGCTCCAACCCAGAGTGAGTGCTCCACAATGCTCAATGAGTAGATGTATACCACTAACACCGACCAGTGGTCCAAAACTGGTTTATCAAAGGCCGTGATATGTGCTATCCTGTCTGTAAAAGAACCCTCACTGCTAATCGATAAGAGTATCTACATTAGATGGCAGAAGCGGGATTCGTCATTCCAACTAACATTAGCCTCTGTCCTGGACAGACAGAACGCTGAGATGTGTTCTAAGGACAGCGTGCTTGAACGTTAATTTGATATAAGCACAAACATAAGTACAACCAACCAAGTATTAAATGCAACTGATCACTGACTAAAATTAGATTTGATGCAATACGTTATTTCGACCATGTTTAAAAAAGTTTTGATGGTTTAGGCCACGTTGTTGGTTTTTACATTTCTTCCAGGAGGGTGGGTTAGCGGTAACGTAAGGCTTGTGCAGAGATCTCCATATTTATTATTGTGCCCCTGGTGTGTTCCAGAAAGATCTTAACCAATATATGGACTGTTCGCAAATTACAAACTTCGAACCCAGCATGCAAACATGCTATTTTATTATAAATATTTATAAACTTACGTCTCTATTTTGATTTCTTTCGTCTCTTTTCGGTGTTTAATTAAAACATTCTGTAATAGCGGAGGTTCCCTTAAGTAAAGGAGGAACTTTATGCGAAAGAAAGAAGAATGGATAACGAGGAACCACAAAATCGCGAGTTTGTTCATAAATTAAGGAAAGCAATAGGTCACTGTGATGAAACGGCTGTTCAGAGATTAATAAAAGGCGGAGTCAATGTTAATGGTCGTTACTGGGTATATATTACATAAATCGTCAATGTAAAAAGTTGTTTTAAATTAAAATCGTGTTATTAGTAATATTACTGTCAGCCGTTATTTACATTCTAAAACGTGATGTTTATTATTATTTAAAATATTGGCAAGAGTTCCGACCATTCCAGTTTATGGTTAGGGTCAGTATAAAAATCCCATACAAAAAAGGCCTCTTCAGATTGTTTGAAAAATGATGCTGGAGCCTGGAATGGTTGGAACTCTTTCCTGTATGATCATGATGGTGACAGCAGCCTTGCTTTCAGAATAGGGTAGCCTTTGGAGTAGCTGCATAGCAGTTTCTCTGGTTCCAAATGTTCTCACTGGGTTTAAGATCAGGTGTAAAAATTAGTCTAGCTAGATATTTCATCCTGAAAGCCAGACGTGTTTCCTCTGAAGACCATAAGTTGCAAACCACTATTATAGTGCAACCCTAGCCCAGGTTACTGGTGCTTGACAGCTTTGACACGTGACAGTAAATATCAGTAATTTAACAAAGCTTTCAAGCGCCAAAAACTCTGGCTAATGCAACCCCTGCAATTAAGAAAATGTCCACAGCAAAATAAATGCTGTGGAGAAATAGTGTCCACAGCAATTTTCGCATAAAGTATACTTTATTTTTAATGATAAGAAAAAAATACCAAATAAAAATTTAGTCTGTGCCAAAAAATGTGCTGCGGAGAATTACAAAACACTTTTCAGCAACCTCCACTGCATTGCCGATTGCTGCGGGCAAATTCAGGTGTTACATATATATGTTTGACACCTAATATCTGCTGAATAAACAATGTTGAACGTTGGGTGTCCAGGGTTCCACCTAGCATCTGGAAAATGGGAGTCATCATGACTCACAGGGTTTTATTTTGGGAGTCTAGCATTCAAAAATGGGAGTCAAGCATACTACATTTGTATTTCAATCACATAATTAACTGAATAACTCTTGTTTATATTACATGCATACATTATATTCATTATCCACTATAATTCTATCTTTAATACGTGTATATCCATTGTTTTTTCTTCTCATAAATAATAGGTTTCTGTGTATTTAAAAAAATGTAAATCGATTGACGTTGGAAATATTTTGCGTCAACCATGATGCACACAAATTTTATTTAGTCCTGAGTATTTTAGCAAAATATTGTGTCAAATACGCAGGATTCCTGTGTCATGTGAAACCCTGGGTGTCGTTAAACATTACTTTCTTTCTTGTTCCAGTATGACAGTACACTACTTCATGAAGCTGTCACAGTAAACAGCTTGCCTATCGTGTGCACACTAATCAAAGCAGGCGCAGACGTCCGTGCTGCCAATCAAGTGAGTATAAAAATAGAGAAAATATAATGAATACTTAAGTCACCATGACACTTTGTTTTGTTGTTCTATAATTGAGCCCAGAAATATCCCTCCTCCCCTACAAAAATAAAAATAAAGAAATTATTTTAGAAAACTTTTGTGTGAATTTAACGATGTATACTTGCTTGTATGTAAAACTGATTTTCCTGTATACCAGGATCAGGAACTCCTTTGGACTGGGTTCCAGTTTTGTTTATGGTTCTGCCACTGCATTTGCTGTTGTATCACCCCAAATTATATGTAAACTTGTATTTTGAAGGATCAACGGACACCATTACACATAGCAGCTCGGTCAGGGAAAGCTGACGTAGTGAAGGAACTGTTGAAAGCTGGAGCTAAAGTCAACAGTCAAACACTTGTAAGAAAAACTGACCTGTCAGAATTATTATTTTTTCTCTTGGTAACCCATTTACTTTGTACATAACCCATTTTTAAAGTCTGTTATGTTAACCGTAAGTAATACATACATTGTTTGTGATCGTGCAAGAGAAAACAAGGAATATTGGTCACTTCTGACAATTTATGGTTTTAAATGAATCTAAAGCAAAACAATGAAATAAAAGGATATCAAATATCTTTATCTGTTCATTTTTTATAGTGGTTTAAGTAACCCGGAAACTGAAAGCATGATTCTTTGGAAATCAGCCTTAAACATTTAACTTAATTTAAGCAGTTTTGACTATACTGGGTTGGAATTGTTTGTAGAAAAATTGCAAATAAACTATTTTAGAGAGTGAATTAGTGCACAAAACCTGCACAACCTGAAATGCATGTAATCATAAAACCAAAAATTTTAAATTTTGTGACCTTTGTAGGCTGTTCTGTGAATGCATGTTCTACGACATATGTCTGGTTTTTTTATGCTTGGTCACATATAATCAGTTTCATGGTGAAATGGCAACAACTTGAAATAATTTTAAAGGAACAGAAAATTAGCCAGGCTGTGCATTTAAGGGTAGCCCCTGATGAATGAAAATTAGGTTGGGCGAGTCAAAACCTTACCTTAAATTGGCAGACAGGCAATCAAAGTTTTTTTATTTTTAGTGACTCCACTGGAGCAGACTGATTTATTAATCATCCGCTAGTGGATGTCAAACATTTGGTAATTTTGATAAGTAGTCAAGTGTGAGCCAGCCTCCAGTGGGTTTTGAACCACTGTCATTTGCTTGAGAGTCTGACGTTCTACCGACCAAAGTTTTATACATATAGTATTGTGTAAGTATGTCCTAAATTTAATGTTTGTGAAAAATAAAGTTAGCTTTAATAAAATTCAGTTGACTGGTTCTCTGGTATGAAATGCAGCCAAATCAAAAGGCATCTCCTGGGGAAATATGAAGACAACCAGTCTATTAAAATGAATAACATTTGGAACAATGACTGATTTTCTTTATCGTACATATAAAAGAAAAATGTCAAACGACCTTCTACTTGTTTGTTGTTATTATTGGTTTATGACAATAATCTGATAAAAATAATAGCAGTAACATAGTTTTTTTTAAATGCAATTTAAATTTAGCAGTTTCCAATAAAATTATGGCAACATAAAAATTACACGGGAGATTAAAAGTGTTGATGTGACTCACCAAATGGCAAGTAAAAAAAGTCCCACTTGCACACCCTGATTTACTAATATTTAACATAAAAGTGACTGCAGGTAAATTATTTCTTTATTTTACTTATTTTTAGCATTAATAAAAAGTGAGTTATGTTATTATACTTTTGATGGTACAAATATTTGATTTTCATAGGATGGTAAAACAAGTCTTCATGTAGCCGTATGGCAGATTATTTATTCTAGTACTACATTGTGTTTTTACAGAATGGTAAAATAAGTCTACATGTTGCCGTATGGCAGTTTATATATTCTAGTACTACATTGTGTTTTTACAGGATGGTAAAACAAGTCTACGTGTTGCCGTGTGGCAGATTATATATTCTATACTACGTTGTGTTTTTACAGGATGGTAAAACAAGTCTACATGTTGCCGTGTGGCAGATTATATATTCTAGTACTATATTGTGTTTTTACAGGATGGTAAAACAAGTCTACATGTTGCTGTATGGCAGATTATATATTCTAGTACTATATTGTGTTTTTACAGGATGGTAAAACAAGTCTACATGTTGCCGTATGGCGAGGACACATACCAGTTGTGGAGTGTTTAGTTCAGGCTGGAGCCAATGTTAATCTACAAGATACAGTTAGTATCTACCAGTACCGCTTTCATTTCTTTTCTACAACGGTTTTATAGTTATTAGTAATGATGAGGTGAGCTTGTTTCATACTCATGCTGTTTTGTACTCTACCATTTCATACTGAACTTGTAGACATTGTAGTTCATAATTATTTTTATTTGTACATCAACGAGTTCATAATTTGAGTACGAACTGGTTTGTATTTTTTAATTTACTTTGTAATTGTACTATTTCTAGTTAAGAGTTTAGGGTATGGATCACTTCATACTTATCTAATAAAAACTGAATTACATAGTTTACTAACACAGTGTCATTTTATGAAAACTTTTAATGTTTATATATATTTATATGGACCCGTCAAAGTAGCCCCCATACTATAAGCCCAAACAACTCCACCACAAAATATCCCAAATTATGGAAATTGGAAAAATAACATGCAGTAACCATTTATTTTCTTACTTAGTTACTTACTTACTTTCTTGCTTACTTAATCAGTTTCTTACTTAGTTATTTACTTTCTTTCTTAGTTACTGACTTAATTACTTTGTTACTTATTTAATAACTTTTTTGTTAGGATGGGTGGACTCCACTGTGCTGGGCGGCACGTCTGAACAACATGGAGGTGGCGAAGATTCTTATAAATCATGGTGCTTACATTAACTTCAAGTCCAAGGTAAGTACAACTTGCAAATTCCAGGGATTGTGTGTACTGTAAAATACTTTATTTTCGCAGGGACTTCATTTTCGCGCTATTCGTGTTTAGCGCAAAATTAAGAACCCGTGAAAAATTAAACCTGACTAAACTTGTGGTCTGACTTCCAACTTTTTCAAATTTTTGATATGATCAATCAAGGGTCACGCTTCAAAGCGTAGATAACGATAAAATGTGAATTTTTTTTTAATAAAACATCACATGCAATTTTATGTTCTTGTTTAATGTTGAGTCTGTTATAACTAATGTTTGATAATTTTTTAAAATTAAATTACTTGTTTTATTTTAAGTTGAATCGTAAACGTGCTCTGGACACCGTCTTTGTTTATTTTTGTATCTGAAACTGGTCATTACTAATTACTGTGACACAGAATGAGTGGCTGGAAGGACAGGCATGGATTAAATATACCAAACTAATTAAACTGATATTTCACTGTTGTATTATATGAAAATTAGTATTTTACAGTATTTGTTTTCATACTTATATCCAATTAACAATGGTGAGATTTCTGTTAACTGTATACAAGTCCAAGGTAAGTTCGTGTAAATTCTAGAGGGGTTGTGTGTACTTGTTTTCATACTTATATCCAATTAACAATGGTGAGATTTCTGTTAACTGTATACAAGTCCAAGGTAAGTTCGTGTA
>JAULBS010038979.1:0-10011 GCA_032355785.1 Symmetromphalus regularis
TGTGTGTGTGTGTGTGTGTGTGTGTGTGTGTGTGTGTGTGTGTGTGTGTGTGTGTGTGTGTGTGTGTGTAAAGTTAATATTTTTATATAAATATTTTTATACTATATAGACGGCAGAAAATATTTAAAAGGCAGTTTGTCTTTTTACCTCCTATTTTTCCGTTAAACTCACATGCGTTTTGAAATATCACTTCTCGTGACGTGGAGTACAGTATATACATTAATAAGGAAGGGTGTAAATACACGTTGTTAATTACCTGGATATAAAACGGCTCGGGTTGGACTTGCTGTCTCGGTATACTTGTAGAAGACACCTTTCCATTTGCTGCTTCCATACTTTAATAACTTTACGTCTCCATTTAAACCATCTTGAAAGTTTAGGTTACCTAAATAGAAAAGAAAAACCCATAATGTATATTGAACAAAAACGTTAGTATCATGAAATAATTTCATGCGTGAAATGGCAATAATCAATATGAATCTTTAAATTGAAAAGCAGGAGTACTCTGTGAACCA
This sequence comes from Symmetromphalus regularis, assembly GCA_032355785.1. NCBI lineage: Eukaryota > Metazoa > Mollusca > Gastropoda > Neomphalida > Neomphalidae > Symmetromphalus > Symmetromphalus regularis. Next base: position 516 of record JAULBS010038979.1, read on the forward strand.
AAATATATTTTTATAGAAAGTTTGTATACGTATTCTTCAACATGTTCATTCGTGTTTATTCTTTGTATTAACAAAGTTAGCAAATTTAAATTAGGATACTAAATCAGCTGTATGTTTGATGCCAAGGTTTATGATATTCCGGTCCTACATCAAAGGATTATCTATATTATACAGGGATAAAAGATTTGTTTATAACCTTGCATACTATATCAGCTATACTATTCATTTCTAAATACATTAGTGATAAACGACGGCAAACTAAATACAGTGGCCTAATTAACGCTAAAATATCTAAACAATAATAATGGACACTCAAATAATAATGATGTAGACTATATTAATAAAATTCTTCTCAGTGATAAACATAGTCTTTTTTAGTATACTACTATACTGCTTTAATTGATCGTAATTTGAAGTTTGAATTTAATTGATGGTATACTCTTTGTGAACGCCAATAGTTTTAAGAATACTACTAGACTGCTTTAATTGAACGTAATTTGAAGTTTGAATTTAATTGATGGTGTACTCTTTGTGAACGCCAATAGTTTTAAGTGTACTACTAAACGGTTTTAATTGAATCTAATTTGAAGTTCGAATTTAATTAATGGTGTACTCTTTGTGAACGCCAATAGTTTAAGACGACTGCCACGAATTCCTGTTGAAAGCATGTTAAAGTATTTCCATATGGAGTTATCATTTTTCTGATAGTTAATAGTTTTAATCAACAATAAGTTGTTGTATGGTAGTAATTGACGGTGTACTCTTTCAAATCCTATATATTTCAACTTGAATGACTTTGAAGGACTGTCATCGTGTGCAGCTATCAGACTCTTCTTTAATTTGATTCACCCACATTTTGCATGGAATTAGCTAGTTTTGTAAAAACTCATTTTCAAATTACCTTGGACAAAAATTCCTCTATTTTGCAGGAACTGTAAAGTCGTGTTGGATATGATAGTGAGCGTGACCCCAACTGGTACCCATATTGTTCTCTTAACAACGTAGAGTTTGTCAGCATCCAATGTTACGTCATTATTTAATACTCCACCAGCGTCATTGACGTCTGACCATGTGAAATTCCTCCCACTGTCATTACCAGCTGTTACAGTAAGGCTGCTGGACAGATAGATGGGTTCCAGCAACAACTCAGCCTTGTCCATGTCACAGAAAAAGTCACAAACTCTAGCTCGTATTGCATGCAAATCAGTGAGTCCCCAGTAGTTACCACTGACATTCACCCGTGAATTTTCATTGAATGGAATACTAGTTTTCATTTCATAAGCTGACTCGGGGTTATCAAAAACATTATTGTTGATGATTGTTTTAGAACTCGTAACGAACAGAGTTGAACCAGTTGATGAACAGTTAATAAAATTATTATTCCTTATTGTTCCTCCTCCAGCATGTGATACATAAAGAGCTTGACTTCCTTTGATGAAGGTAAAATTATTGTGTGAAATATCAACAGAGATTTGACGTCCATTTCTTACAGTGATCTCTAAACCATTAGTAGAGGATAAATGGGAAAAGTGGCTCTTACTAACAGTTACTGCACAGTTGTCATTGTCATAATATGTATTTATGTACATGTTACTAATATCTCTTGTAAAGGTGGCATTTTCAAATATTACTCTAAACACATTTCTGTAAGGGGTTACATAGATATATGATCCTCCGACCCTGTTGCCGGTAAAAACTGAATCTTTTACTTCTATTTGTGAATCACTTAAAACTGAGTATGTATAAATCTGAATTCCCCAGTATCTATTATTCTCAATGCGAGAAGACAATATGGTAAAATTTTTGAAAACCTCATTATTATATGATAAAATGTAAATGCCATTTTGATTATTGCTTATGAAACTGCATTTTTGGAAATGAGCAGAACCTCCTTTATAGTATCTGTTAATGCCATTTTTCCCATTGTAAGAAACGCTGGATTTGTCTGCCATAATGAAAGCTCTGTCAGTTTGAATATCTATGCCGTGTCCACCATTTGCATCTACATGACAGTTATTTATATGAAAATAACCGTCTGCATCCCAATCAGCCAGTGTGATGCCATAGTTTATATTGGAAGATATCACAACCTGATCAAGAGTGACAGTTGTTGAATTTGAACCTCCTCTGTTAAAGATTAAACCATAACTGTTCATGTGTATTGAGGAGCTGCGTATTGTAATGTCATCAACAGAACCTTTGACTCCAACAGCAGCTTGCCGTATATCCGTTTCTTCCAACAACACAGTTCCTGTAGTAACAGAAACAAACATTGGTTACTTCCACCTATATATTCAGCATGATAATAGAAACAGTTTGGCAAAACAACACAACTAATACTAATACAGTAGGATACAATACACAAACTACATCATTAACACAGGTATGTGTAGACATGTTTGCATGGGAGGGGGTCTATAATGTATAAACTAATATCTGCCCTGAATGAATTGGATATAGTATAGTGGAGAAACAAATCTTTGATAATGGAGGGTGTTCTATCCACGAACACACGCGTGTCTGTAATGTCAATACTAACATCGCGAACCTGAGGAAAAGTTGTATCAGGGTGTAAATTTGTATCAGGGTGTAAATTTGTATCAGGGTGTAAATTTGTATCAGGGTGTAAATTTGTATCAGGGTGTAAATTTGCTCATTGACTGTGTTTAGTTCTGGTATACCAGTATCTGTTCATCATTAGTTGTTCTTAAGTACGTAAAATAACATTGTTATGTGCTATTATTATTGTTTGAACTTAAAATAATAATGTTAAAACAGTATTTTAATTTTTCTGCTTTGTCATTTGCTTTATGTGAGAAATGTAAATTCAAATTACTGAACAAAATAGGGTGAGGGTAAATTTACTTTCGAAAAGTTGCCAGGTTGAGAAACCTTGGTCTAGTCAGATACTCAAAGGAACTCTTCTTGTTTTTGTAGTCATGCCCATTTTGTTGTGTATATGATTATATAAGGTTATACATTCTGTTATGCATATAGTTATATAATGTTATACATTTTGTTGTGCATGTGGTTATACAAGGTTATACATATTGTTGTGCATATGGTTATATAATGTTATATATTTTGTTGTGCATATGGTTATATAAGGTTATACATTTTGTTGTGCATGTGGTTATATAAGGTTATACATTGTGTTGTGCATATGGTTATATAAGGTTATACATTTTTGTGTGTATATGGTTATATAAATTTATACAATTTTGTGTGTATATGGTTATATAAGGTTATACATTTTGTTGTGAATATGGTTATATAATGTTATACAATTTTGTGTGTATAATATTATGGTTATATACGGTTATACATTTTGTTGTGTATATGGTTATATAAGGTTATACATTTTGTTGTGTATATGGTTATATAACGTTATACATTTTGTTGTGCATGTGGTTATATAAGGTTATACATTTTGTTGTGTATATGGTTATATAAGGTTATACAATTTTGTGTGTATAGTATTATGGTTATATAAGGTTATACATTTTGTTGTGTATATGGTTATATAACGTTATACATTTTGTTGTGTGTATGGTTATATAAGGTTATACATTTTGTGTGTATAACTTAAGAACAACTTATGATTCATATACATTTCAGTCTTTATTTTTATTTTTAAATGTCTTTCTAACAGAACATTGTGATCTGGTCGGAACGATGATCGACCTGGTTATGAAAAGTATTTTTAAAACTTGGACACACTTCCAGTGATAACTATGCCTAGTACAATACATAATTATAATTATGTGTCTTGGTATTAATGAAATAATCAGTAGTCAGGTATTTGATCTTAAAGCCTGTAAGTGTCACGTCCAGAATGTATGAAATTATCATTCATCAAAAGATCCTATAAACACATGTACGATTTGGTTTTATGTTAAAAGTACAGTGATTGGTTCTGATTTAGTCTTTATTTAAAAAGGAAAGGAATGTGTCCATTGTTAACCTGTTACCTAGTGAGTTAACCTCCACTCCAAGCCAGTCAGCAGACGGATGAGTTGCAATCTTTGATGACCACAGATTAACAGGAAATCCTGGCTTACCCATACATTTCAGACTTCCTGAAAAATAAAGTGGTGTGCTTAGAATAACAAAAGGATAACACCATTTAAGATGAATTACCAGAAAGCAAAGTTTTGACATTTAAAAATGATATTGTTACCCATAAGGGACGTTATAATGACCAAAGTCATAAATAATAGATGCGACTACGTGAATGTTCAAAATGGGGTCACAAACAATGACTTGACATCACAAACAATGACTTGACATCACAAACAATGACTTGACATCACAAACAATGACTTGACATCACAAACAATAACTACATATCACAAACAATAACTCCATATCACTTGATTCCAACACTAACGGTCTTTCCATATTTTTAAAAGTTGAAAGAACCATTTTTAAAATTGATGTTGGGTAATAAAATAGATTTGGGGTAATAAATAGGATATTAACCTAAAGTTTGTGACAATTATTTTGCTCGGAACATAAACGATGGAATCTCGTTTAATATCCTATTATTCCTAAACTTTGTAATGGTAAACAATCATGTCTTACCAAACACAAACAGTCCTGCTTCAGATGAGTTGAAAATAACATTGACGCCAGATTGCATGGTAAGTTTGCCGGATGGTCGGATGGTAATTCTGCTATTGATGACATATGGACTTAAACTTGGAATCCACTCTTCAATTGCCTGAAATAGCATTCACCAACTTGCTTTTCCTTCATAAACATACTTGTAGCAATATTTAAATATAATCACTGTCGGCATTTGTTTATTTTATTTTTAAAAAAATTAGGTTTTTTTGGTAATTATATTAAACATAAAATTTAAAATTATTCCATTATTCTAATATATGAACGGTATAATAATTTTAACTGCTTATACATATTTTTCGTAATTAATAAGATTATTCTTTTATGAGTAATTCCAGTTTAAGAATGTGTGACGTCATGCAGGATTTAGGAAATAAATGTAGTATAATTACACTTATCTATTTCATGACAGAAAATAAATAAATACAAATAAAAAAATAAAATATAAAAAAATATTTTTAAAAATGTTTATAATAAATTCTTTGACAACATAAGCACAATGTTATAACATGCTAAAGCAGTATAATTTTGTATAATGAATTATTTGACAACATAAGAACAATGTTATAACATGCTAAACCAGTATAAATTTATATAATGAATTCTTTGACAACATAAGTACAATGTTATAACATGCTAAACCAGTATAAATTTATATAATGAATTCTTTGACAACATAAGCACAATGTTATAACATGCTAAACCAGTATAAATTTAACACCCCTTTTTCTAGTTTATCCTCTTCTTCTTTTTTTCTCACTAATTTTTTCTTTAAATTTTGGAAAGAAAAAAAAAGAAAAAATATAGAGGAAAAGTAAATGTTTGTCATTTAATTATTTAATTTGTTCGTGCCTAATCAAGTATTATGTATCCTTATTGTCTGAATATAAATAGTTGCATAACAAGTATATTTAATTCCTAGATTTTTTAAGAGGTCAGATTATGCATATTTTCCGAAATCTTTCTCATCAGTGACGTGAATAAACGAACAATTAGAATGAATGTTTCTTTCTAACCATGTTTATCCGCAGTTGGGCATAATCTACAGGACATGGTGAAAAGGCCATTGTAGATAATTTCAGAAAATTATGATAGACATAATTGCTTATTTAATAGCTACATTCCCTCTAACACATCTTCTGCATTGTTACAGTGATGTACAGGCGCTGACACGGGGTTTACGGAAAGGGAGCTTCAATTGACTGCAATGTGTCATCACAAGGCCCTTTTTCTAGAAGTAATGATGGGCTGTTTGTTGAAGATCAACTACATATATTACTTAAGTGTAAAACGAATACGGACATAAGAATAAGTTTCTTTATTATTTTATCAATAAACATTCACATGCACCACTTTCGATTATTTTTGTGAAGCTGGTGTCATCTACAAATTAACTATGTCGGGTATCTGTAATAAGAAAGCAAAGAGATATTTTGTACGTTATGCAACACAAATATATCTGCTGTTTATCGTGTATTTTGTAAGTTAACTACTACATGCGAAACAAATATATCTGCTGTTTCTGGTGTATTTTGTAAGTTAACTACTAGCATGCGACACAAATATATCTGCTGTTTCTGGTGTATTTTGTGAGTTAACTACTAGCATGCGACACAAATATATCTGCTGTTTCTGGTGTATTTTGTAAGTTAACCACTAGCATGCGACACAAATATATCTGCTGTTTATCGTGTATTTTGTAAGTTAACTACTAGCATGCGACACAAATATATCTGCTGTTTATCGTGTATATCTTTGGTATATCAGATAATAACACATTTACAGTGTACATTACTCATTAGTATTTGTTACTTTCGTATATCAGATAATAACACATTTACAGTGTCCATTACTCAGTAGTATTTGTTACTTTCGTATATCAGATAAGAACACATTTACAGTATACATTACACTGTAGTATTTGTTATTTTTGTATATCAGATAATAACATATTTACGGTGTACATTACTCAGTAGTATTTGTTACTTTGGTATATCAGATAATAACACATTTACAGTGTCCATTGCTCAGTAGTATTTGTTACTTTCGTATATCAGATAATAACACATTTACAGTGTCCATTACTCAGAAGTATTTGTTACTTTGGTATATCAGATAATAACACATTTACAGTGTACATTACACAATAGTATTTGTTATTTTGGTATATGAGATAATAACACACTTATAGTGTACATTACTGAGTAGTATTTGTTACTTTGGTATATTTGACTGGAATTAATGACATCACTGTAATATGACATCTGAAAATAAGAGATTGTGAACCTACCTCAATATTATTTGTTACTTCTGTATGGATGACTGGAGTCGGTGACGTCACATTACAGCCGAATAACTCCATACGGAGAGCTGGGTAGCCACTGAACGACACCGGGTTGAGCGCAATATACTTGGCCTATTGAGAATAATTAAACATTTTAAAAAGGGATATAATTGTTGTAGTTTCCAAAACAGTATTTGTATAGAAAAAAGACGAAAAATAAAATATAGAAATAAAAAGAATAATATAGAATAGAGAAGAAATTTAGAATACATAGTTTTACCTTAATTGACGGAATTAAGCTAATCTGCGTGATCTCGTTGTGTCTGGAGTTGGCAGTTAAAACTTGTTCATCGTTCAGATTTGTGTAGTCATGCCACACTAGTTTGTCAAAGCTATAGAAGATCTTAAGTGTCCTGGTGAACCAGCCATTTGATGCTGATTGGATGTCCAGCTGTGTAATCTCCATCTCCTCGTTCATGTCCACAATCACATATTGGTTTCCGCCATAAGACCCAGCAATCCATCCATCTAAAATAAAGTATTAATATTCAGCGGCTATTAGGTGTATCAAATATGGTGTTTTACAACTCATGGTCTTTAGAGGTGTCGCGCTACTTCCACATAGGCTACTCTTTCCGACTAGCAGCAAGGCATCTTTCATGTGTGCTTTCACACAGGCAAGGACAACACATACCACGGGCTTTGGTAAACCAGTTGTGGACAGGTGGTCGGTGTAAGTGGTATACTCCTACACATTGAGCCTTACGGCGTCGATATCGATATTAAAATTCTCATACCTCGACTGACATTTGATCTCACTACCTATCATCCGTAAGTCACACAATTTAACCACTGCTCCATTGATATAAAGAGCTGAAGATGATATCAGTAGAAAAAAAGTGAAAATCTATTTCTGTTCTGTAAAATCTAGTTTGTCATATTTATGTACGTGCATTTTTACATTCCCTCAGTTATCGTTTAGTCGAATTTGCCATGGTGGATATGTATTTGTATTATTACAGTTAGAATTAAGTCGAGCTTGCCATGATGGATGTTGTTGTGATTGTATTCTTACAGTTAGAATTAAGTCGAATTTGCCATGGTGGATATTTATGTATTTGTATTCGTACAGTTAGAATTAAGTTGAATTTGCCATGGTGGATATGTATGTGATTGTATTCTTACAGTTAGAATTAAGTCGAGCTTGCCATGGTGGATGTGTTTGTATTTGTATTCTTACAGTTAGAATTAAGTCGAGCTTGCCATGGTGGATGTGTTTGTATTTGTATTGTTACAGTTAGAATTAAGTCGAATTTGCCATGGTGGATGTGTATGTGTTTGTATTGTTACAGTTAGAATTAAGTCGAGCTTGCCATGGTGGATATGTATGTGTTTGTATTCGTACAGTTAGAATTAAGTCGAGCTTGCCATGGTGGATATGTATGTGTTTGTATTCTTACAGTTGAATTAAGTCGAGCTTACCATGGTGGATATGTATGTTTGTATTCTTACAGTTAGAATTAAGTCGAGCTTGCCATGGTGGATATGTATGTTTGTGTTCTTACAGTTAGAATTAAGTCGAGCTTGTCATGGTGGATGTGTTTGTATTTGTATTCTTACAGTTAGAATTAAGTCGAGCTTGCCATGGTGGATATGTATGTATTCTTACAGTTAGAATTAAGTCAAGCTTGCCATGGTGGATGTGTATGTGTTTGTATTCTTACAGTTAGAATTAAGTCGAGCTTGCCATGGTGGATATGAACTGCCATACTGAGATGAAGCTGTAAACTGCGAGTCGGGCAAACTGCCATCTTCTAGACCAAGAGCCTTATCACATTGCGAATTCACTGTAACTGAAACAAAATTAACACATATATTTGATTAAAATATAAGTTAAAGCACTCTTTAAATGTCACTGTAATAGTTAAGAAGGAAAAGGAGAGACTGAAGATAGGGTGAGAGGACGAATGGTTAATATATATTGACACGTTTTCTATTAATGATGGAGTTCTGAACTAATTTAAATATAGTGACATTTTCTTGAACACTAAAATTAGGATCACCAAATAGTAAGGTAATACAATTATAATTATATACGAACCCCTTTCTTTCTTGTTATTAGGTAAGCGTATACTGCAAATTCAAACTAATATAACACAATAAAACATTATTACTGGCTTCTAATGCCATCCCGACATCCCTTTTTTTCTCACCGCTCCTGGATCTTTCTACCCCCACCCAGTGTGCGGTACCTCTCGCTATGGGTGTGACTAAAAGTATATTGCGGACATCTTTTCGGTGGGATTGGCTACTGGAATTATTTAGCAACTTAAAATAATTAGCCACAGGTTATTTTTAATTATTCGTTTCACGAACCTGAAATTAATATAAAATTAAACGTGAAAATCCACGCTTATGTTATTTGCGCCGACTGTCCCGTGTAGACTAGAAAAGAGAAAATCCACGCTTATGTTATTTGCGCCGACTGTCCTGTGTAGGCTAGAAAGAAGAAAATCCACGCTTATGTTATTTGCGCCGACTGTCCCGTGTAGACTAGAAAAGAGAAAATCCACGCTTATGTTATTT
>JAULBS010039012.1:0-10010 GCA_032355785.1 Symmetromphalus regularis
GAAACAACTCAACCTCTACCAGAAACGACTCAACCTCTACCAGAAACGACTCAACATCTACCAGAAACGACTCAACCTCTACCAGAAACAATTCAACCTCTACCAGAAACAACTCAACCTCTACCAGAAACGACTCAACCTCTACCAGAAACGACTCAACATCTACCAGAAACGACTCAACCAACGAGACAAGAAAAGAAAGCTTGCAATAGCCGCACAATAGAAACAAGCCGAGCGTGTTGTTCAGAGAAGTCGCGTGTTTGAGAAGGAAGGTACCGTTGGTGAAAACGTAGGTGTGCCCACTCCGTCTGTTGACAGGGGACGTGGTTATCCCAAAAACATTCTACGTGTTATATTAGATGTAGAAAACGGACAATATACCATTGGTTGCCCTTCTGGTTTTCTGAAAGGGAAATATAGTCGCCACTAGTTTGATTTATGTCCTCAGAGACTTCTGAGTGAATCTGACATTAACAGTGGTAGCAGTGTCACTTCGTCAAGCCAACAAAAAGGAGTCTCAACACGGTGGTCAGGATTTCGTCAAGTGTAATTGTAATGGACCTAAGAGATGTCGGAGATGTGCTTGTTTCAAAACTAATGTTTTGTGTAATAGCAGATGTCACAACAGTGTAAATTGTTTAAATAAATGAAATATGTATTATGTGTCAAAAATGCATTATACTGGTAATTACTGGTTGTTACATGTATTTAATTCTTCATTTTTACAGACTGGAAATTTTAGGCATTTAGCCAAATGACTGGCGGTCACAGGCATTTGACCAAATGACTGAAATTTTCACACATTGACACATGGACTGTAATATATATATATAATGCAGTGCTCGGCCTGTCGGTCGCCAACAATGCCAATTGCGACAAAAATACAAAAGTGGCGACAAAATTGCCAATGTGGCGAAAACTTGTGGCGATTTTTTTAAAGCATTTTTTAAAGGTAATATTCTTGTGACATCTTAAAACTCAAACAAATAAACTGAAAGTGTGTGAGCAATAACCGAAACTAATGACTGTGTTAAAGTCTGTACTCCAATCACAGGTATTATAAACACTTAATCCCACATCAGACAATAGACCACAACGCACTTTTTTTTACTGAACTTAAGTGTTGATAAACATGCTAGCGAATACGATAACTCTAATTATGTCACACATACCGAAATTAAGAAGCCTTGTAAATGGAATCCTGAAAAATCTACTTAGTTTAGAAAGAAAATTACCCACGAATCAGTTCAAAATATATAAACAATCCTTGACAATCCGTGTGTCGATATCCAAACACGTGTCAACAACGCGACACTGGTATTGAAACATCTATTTTTAGATGCATCCGAATCGGCTCTAGGTCATGCACGTGCTTGTACGATTAACCGACGTGTAAAACCCAAAGGTTATCAATCACTGTTTGGCAAGTCACATTGTTGTAAGGTTCTGCGCCGAAAGTATCATGAGGCCAAAAAAAACATATAATTCGATAAAAACTTTATAAAATAAACAAAGATTAATTAATGCAAGTAAATCATATAAAAGTCTATACTGAAAGAACACTCCATAAAAAAATTCGCTATTCAAAAGCAAATGCGCCAATTAAGGATAAATGATACAAAGGCGTTTTACAAACTGCTTAAACCACCGAACAAAGAAAATAAGTTACCACCGTTAGACGATTTCTATAGGTGGTTTTTTTCAATCTTTAAGTGAAAAGATATCGCATGATAACGAAATAATAAATAAATTTAGATACCATAGACTTAAATAGCGAAAATGTTTTAAACAGAAAGATCGAAGAAAGAGAAATATTAAATGCTGTAAACCAACTGAGAAACGGAAAGGCACCTGGAATCGATAACATTATAAACGAGTATATTAAAACGACTGTTGATGCTCCCAGTCTATGTTAAATTGTTCAACATATTTCTCAACATTAGTTTTCCCAAATGAGTTATTGGCAGGTGTGATCAAACCAATGTATAAGAATAAAGTGAATCGTTTATTAGCAGAAAACTATAGACCAATAACGCTGCTTAGTTGTATTTAAAAACTATTTACAAACATATTAAACACCCGAAAGAAAATAATATCATGAATGAATCCCAAATCGCTTTCCGAAAAAGTTACTATACTACTAACCACAAATTTAATATACATATCACTCATTGAAATTTTAAAGAAAAGAAAAAAGAAATTATTCTGTGCTTTTGTAATGTTCGAAAAAACATTTGATATAATTTCTAGGACTTATCTTCCAAATCATTTTCCAATTTATGTATCAAGGAATAAAATTCTGTATTTGCGTTAAAAACGAAATTTCTTATCTATTTTAATGCAGCATTGGGGTTCGACAAGGACAAAATCTGTCCCCTGTCTTGTTTTCTCTCTTTTTAAATGACTTAGGTACGAAAATATTGATATTATTGAAACTGTTCATATAAAATTCCTGAGACATATTATACTAGATAAAAAGGGTAGGCCTACCCCACTATTCATGATATATGGATAATTGGGAAGACGACCTTTGAAATTAATTATTCAACAAAGAATTATAGGCTTCTGGGCTCGCCTTGTAACTGGCAAACAAACAAAACCATCATTGAACATAGTTAAAAAAGGACAAAACATGTTGAAGGCATAATTTTATTCAATCAGCTAGGAATGACCAATATCTGAATGTAACGTAATTTTCCGTCTATAAAAATATTCTTTGATCATGTTAAATTAAGACCAATATTTACAACTGAACAGTGAAATTTCTTTATCATCGAAAGGAAAAATATACAATATATTTAAAAGAAATCTTTAGACTAGAAAAATATATTATCACCTTACCATAAAATATATTGACCATATTATTAAAATTTAGAACAGCTAATCATCACGTGCCAGTTGAAACAGGACGATGGAATAGCATACCAATAGATAGAATTTGTACACTTTGCAACATTAATGACATTGGAGATGAATTTCACTATTTATTTATATGCCCTTTTTTTTAACAACTCACGAAAATCATTACTGAAACCATATTATTATAATAAGCCCAACATATCAAAATTTAAACAACTGATGACTGTAAACAAAATACATATACTTAAGAAGTTATGTAAATTAATACAAAAAATCACAGATATATGCAGTAAATCATAGATTAATACAATGCCTATGTATGTATATATTTTCATGTCTGTATAAGGATGTGCTGCTGTTTTATATAATATTTGATACAATTGTATACTGTGATGTTTAACTCCTTTTTATTTTTAATGTATCTCCTATAAAGCCCATCTTGTCACTGAGAAAATATTGTACATATTCCTCATATGCCATTGTACATGGCCTGAGAGTAATAAAGTTCTTGTTCTTTTTCTTGACAATGACCGGCTATTTCTGGTACTGCGAAACAGACCGTATCCAGCTTTGTTCGGTTATGTAATACGAACAAGAATTCCAGTTACTTTGCCAGAGATACATTTAAAAACGTGTCGCCTGTTGATTTAGTGCTAGTGTTCAAAGCCGTTGGAGATCGGTCTGCATGCAGGTTTTTAATTTAGCTTTGCTAAAATACGGACACGGAAATGTGGTCTACTAATACATTTTCAATAGTTTCTAAGACAGTGGTTTTGATTGGTTGATTATGAACCGTTGATTGCTACATGGCTATTCTTTTGGAAACCGGATGTTTTTGTGAGAAATAATTATGTTGTGATTCTGGCAACTACAAAGATTATGCGGTTGCAATTCACTTCGGGGTCTTGTTGTCAGTAGTAGATATTTTCAATCACATATCTATTAAAGTTATATGGTTGTTGGTTCTATTTATTTCATTATTAAATTTTAATTAAAAATAATTGTCTGGTGATTGTGGAAAACGCAATAAGAACATCATTATGTGCGCAAAACGGGTAGACCATTGAAAATTTGGAGATAGATGATAGGGCTCAGAGGTTTCCCCATCAACTAATTTAAATGACAAAAACAATTAAAAACTAGTTTTTGGTGGGTTCACTTCTGCCATTTTTATCAAACTTCTCCCATTTCTGATGGGAAGGGAGAAGTGACTTCTCCCACTTTTTCTAGTGTATATAATATATACCAAATGAAAATTATGATCTGCTGGTTATTATGATATATAGTAATATTGGATTGGATCAATTAATCTATGACTAAATCATCATTAAAGAACCAGACACCATTTCTTACTTCAGCAGCAAATAAAATACTCCAATTTGTATGATATTTTCTTTTTGACAAAACACACATCAACTGCGTAAATAATATATTTACTAGCTTATTTTTATTCTGCACTATCCCAGCTTTCACGTGTTACCCAAATTAGCCACCTAGCATTAAAACTTAATGAGATATCATAGTTTGAAAATTACTGGGTACGTCAAATATTACTATTGAGATGCATGATAATGGGCCAAGGGGAGTCTCTAGGCACACATGCCATATATAACCTTCATGAATGATACGATTTTGTCCCGTCTGTTAAAAGATGTCTATTTTGTAGTCATCTTTAATCTTCTTTTTTGGGGTGGGAGCGGGGCAGTAGAGACATACCAATGACAATATCTGCCACTAATGTTATAATTTTGGTCAATTATAAGTTATTATTTAATAACAGATTTTTACTTAATTAATATATACCACAAATGATACACATAAGTATAATATAATATAACACAATATCATTGCATTTATAATAGGGCACAATATTTCACGCGAACCGCCGTTCTGTTCGCGTGTCGGTTACGCAGAATTAAATTTACATGAACCGCAAATCGGTTACGTCGTGACTTGTGAATGTTCAAACTTCACGATTACAGGAAGTTTATTCACGCAGACGTACAAGTATTCCGATAAATGTACGCTGATAACGGCTAAATTATCTACTGCTATTTCATCTTTAGGAATATAATCATGCTGACATAATAATGGATTGCCTATAATTTTACAAATGCTGAAAACGGTTTTAACGTAAACAGGTCTTTAAAAAGTTTTAAAATACCCACATGAAGGAGCTTTAAAAAACAAACATTTGGAACATCACTGTATATAAAATGAAAGTAACTTGGACAGCATGAATAAAAAAAAAACAACAATCTAGAAGTGTTCATTAAAAAAAAAAAAAAGTAATAAAATAAACAAAAAATAAACATAGCTAACTTTAGCAAACATTAAAAGAAAAACAAAAACGTTTATAAATTGTTTTGTTATATATTTTGTGTTAACTTTGTTTAAGCTAAAAAGTATGTATTTAAAGCATACTTTCAACGTAACTTTGAGGTAGCCGATCAGGTAACCCACGGGTTACGTAAATATAATTAACGTAACCGAACTATGCGTTACCTAGGTAAAAACCATGTGAACCGACTTCCGTTTACCTCAGATTTCGAAATATTGTCCCCTGATATAGTCCAAGCGCCAGGGGGTGTTTTATTTACTTTTTGAGGCCAAAATGTATCATGGTTGTTTCTAGGGTAGAAAGGTCTACTGAATTAAAATTTCTTTTTAAAAATGTGCCTATGGTGTTTTTCACAAATTGAGCTCAAAGTAGGGTACCTTATATGGTATTTTTCCCGATTTGCGTATGTGTAAATTAACATTATATGTTACTGCATCAATTTTGAAATAAAATATTAGTTTTAACACAATATTTTGTATTTATTTTATGGATTAAACTGTCCTGAATACATCTAAATCCAGCAGTATTAAATTATGGAAAATAAATTCTTTGAAAAACTATATCTTTATGTACATATCGTTCCATCCTAAACACAATGTTATACATGCAAGAACAATATTGCTACAATATAAAAGTATAGGCAACCAATAGTAAGTACAAAAGGAAAATACTATGTGTACATGTAGTATGTTTGGTAAATATTACTTCGGTAAATCATTATTTATACATATTTATGGTAAAAAGGATTGTATTTGTTGTTTTTTTTGTGGGTTTTTTTGGGGTGTTAGTGATAAATAAATGGTTTTATCTTTTTCACAATTTTGCTCAAATTTGGTGGGATGTTTTATACATCATTTCCAAGACATAAATACATAAAGTAAAAGTGTTTTCATTAATATTGCAATTAGTGGTGGATTTACCCATTGTTTTATCTAGATTGAGTGGACTATTGCTTGTGAAGTGCGAAAGTTTTTGTTGTATTTTCATCTTACTTCTGATAGACATATTATAGTACTTGTTAATGTATCCTCTATATATTTGGTAGGTATGAATATGAAGATACGAACTAGCATTAGCTACTGTGTTTAGTGATACATATTTATCGCTGTACTACACAGACCTCGGGATTACGACACAGAAACGTAATCACCTGACAGAGATAGCTGATATGGAATGTTCTCAGACAGTTCAATCTCACCAAAAATACATGCTGGTATTTCTTATAGTCATTCTGTTTCCTACAATACATGCCGACTGCCCTGTTGATGACCCGTGTTTCTGCATGAACAAGATTTTGATCTGTAACAGTATTGGCAATGTCTTAAAGGTGCCACCATTCCGTCCATCCAGCACCACATATACAAGTTTCGAGATAACAAATACACCAAATTTCACCACAGTGCAGAATAATGCGTTCAGTGGATTGAAAGTTAAGACTATCGATCTTAGATCTGTTGGCCTTACAACAATAGAAGCAGAGGCATTTTCTGGCCTTGATGATACACTTGAAGAATTGATAATCATTTACGACCGACTTGAGAGTCTTACAGAAGATGTTTTTAATCCAGTCAACAGGTCTTTGAACTTGCTGTACCTGGATAGTAATCAGCTGACTACACTGAGTCCTACACTGTTCAGTAAACTAACAAAACTGAAGAAACTATCTCTCAATGATAACAAGTTGATAAATGTGAATCCCCCTCTGTTGAGTGGCCTAACACAACTGATATACCTCTCCCTTTGTGGCAATCAACTGGAGACAATCTCAGATGACGCTTTCAATGATCTAACACAATTGAAGTATCTAGGTCTCTGTAGTAACAAGTTGACAACGTTGAGTCCCACTCTGTTCAGTCACCTAACAAAACTGAATACTTTATCTCTCAGTGGTAACAAGTTGACAACGTTGAGTCGCGCTCTTTTAAGCCATCAAATACAACTGAAAATTCTTTTCCTTTATGGAAATCAACTGGAGACAATCTCAGATGGTGCTTTCAATAAACTAACACATCTGGAGATTCTACATCTCTTTAATAACACGTTGACAACATTGAGTTCAGATCTATTCAGTAATTTAATTCATCTGACTTTAGTTAGAACTGCTAATAACCCATTCGTCTGTGACTGTCACCTGGATTGGCTACGAAATTCCAGGCTGCATACACAGGGAATAATCAAGGATGATCCAATCTGTTTTAGTCCTCCCAACGTGAAAGGTATCAATGTTACGACATACACCACATCACCGTGTACTACTACTTCCTCCAAAGTGAAAACACTGCCAACAACAGCATCAACAGCAACAACAGGTAAACATAGTATTTGTTTGTAAATTATTTTCTAAATATAACAACAAAAGAAAGAAATGTTTGTTTAAATACAGCTCAGGTCTTTTTTAAAAATAATATTATCCCTAGAAGCAGAATATGATAATGTCAGGGTTGGGGGGGCCCCGAGCTCACTATCCGACAAAAACTATATTATACTACTATATTTACATTTACTATGTTGACAATGTGTATGGTACAAGAATATATTTGTTATATGGGGACAAAGACAGCAAAAGAACGAAAAGGAGAAATTTGCGTGTATAGATTGAAGGAAAAAAAGTGTGATAGAAAGGGTGAGAGAGTGTGCTATTATTTTTAGAACAAATATATCTCAATATTTGATAAATATAATAAAAATGTATGCTGCTGTCAGTGTATTATACCACTGTTCCCAATGTTTAAAACCTTCATAATTACCATTTTGAAATAAAATACATTTTCAATTTCTAATTTTTCTTCAATTATAATTGGTAAGTCAGACAAATTTAATTATAGCTTTTGTATTTGCATAGTATAAATACAATATTTTATATTAATAATAATCCAATTGATTATGTGGGTATTTTTTTTCCCTTAAGCAGACCAAAAATTGCAATTAGTTTATCTATATTAATAGGTTCTCCTGTAGTTTTATACATCCAGCTTGTAATATTTTTCCAAAGTTCTTTAACATAATAACAATCATAAAATATATATTCAATGGTTTCTGGCATAAGATTACAAAATGTGCACTTGTTTGAATTAATATAATGGATTATATATAGAAACGTGTTAGTAGTGAGAAATCTGTGTAGAATTGTGTATCGGAACCAACGTAAAGTTGTATCTTTAACGCATTTAAAAGGTATATTATAAAATTTGTTTCATTCTGTTGGTGAAAAATTAAAACCTTTATATTTTAATTGAGACTGAAGTGTAGGATAATAATTTATATACTTCTCTACATTCCATTTTGTCTTGAAGAAGTTGCTTAATCACCAGCTGTTAGGAGTCAAATTGTCTGCATAAGGAACCCAATTCTGGTGTGTAAGTTAATAACCAATAGTAGGGTCATTTTATATGCAATTTTTACAAATACATATTCTACAACCATTGTTAATTTTCTCTGAAAAGTGCTTTCAGGATCACATTTTATGACATGGACAATTTGTCTTCAGATAGAATACAAATTTGTATAATGCGCGTTCAAAGTCGTGATAAAATCAGATTTATTCGTTAAAAGTACATTTAAATCTATAAGGCCTAATTCTGAATCAGATGAATTATTTGAAAACTTTGTGAAAAAAATGCACAAAACCCATTCAAATCGCAAGCAAAGCATATGATGTCCACACCACGAAACACAAAATTGGAGCACCAAATAAATATATGCAAATGAGTTTTGAAAAATATAACCCACCAAAGCTGCATCCTATGGCTGAACGTTTTCTGCTGTTTAAACCGTCTTTGGTTTACATTAGGTGATGAGAAAAGTCTCAAATGTCAGAGGTTTTATATATCATCCGCTAAGTATTTTCCAAAAGCTAATTTCAACAAACTATTTTTCTCACACAAAACTGTTAATGAAGGAATTAAAGGCAATCGCCAATCTAAATTTGGTAGTTTTTAATTGAAACATGGTATAGCGAATTACATGTCGAGTTGAATTATTTTTTCACATTTAAGCATTTCAAATTTCAAGATCAAAACTCCTCGTGGGGCGAAATAAATTGGTAAGAAATATTTTTGGAGCTACAAAGAATATTCAGAAGTTTTTAAATAACGCCTAACGGAGGAATATCCGTCATGCAAGTACTTCTATGGACAAATCAGTTGTTTATATTTAAAAGTAATTGTTTGTTTGGAAATTAATTTGTCAAAAGGGTCCGTGGGCCTCTTGTGTCTACATGCACACAGC
Source organism: Symmetromphalus regularis (assembly GCA_032355785.1). Classification (NCBI taxonomy): domain Eukaryota; kingdom Metazoa; phylum Mollusca; class Gastropoda; order Neomphalida; family Neomphalidae; genus Symmetromphalus; species Symmetromphalus regularis. The sequence goes on from JAULBS010039012.1 coordinate 9,428, forward strand.
AGAAGATGTAGTGGGGGGTAATGTTGTCAAACTGAGTTTGGGTCTCGCTTATGTAACGAAGACGTTATGTGTTTTAACTATATATTACATAATGGACCCCCTTTTTAGATACCAACCATATACGTTTATATTTATATGTTAATTCTCTCTATGATTATCTTATATACATATAAATTTGTCATATGTTACTTATCTGTATGATTATCTCAACAGTTATAACAAAATTGCCATCAACTTCATTGTCAACTACAGCAGGTAAACACAAATTAACACAATGTGATAACACAGAAATACTAATACATACAAATCAATCACATATAAATCAATTTACCTTGGGTTTATAATCTGTGATTATCTTACATACATGTAGATTTATCATGTCTTTATATTCACTGATTATCTTACATACATGCAGATTTCCCAAATGACAGTTTTCTCTCGGATTATCTTTCATAGTTGAAGATTGATCATGTATTTATATTCACTCTGATTATCTTTCATACACGTAGATTTATCATGTGATAGTTTTCTCTCTGATTATCTTACATATATGTAGATCTACCATGTGATAGTTTTCTCTCTG
>JAULBS010039023.1:0-10010 GCA_032355785.1 Symmetromphalus regularis
CTGTCCTGGACAGACAGCACAGGAACCTGAGTTGTGTGCCCAGGACAGTGTGCTTGAACCTTAATTGGATATAAGCATGAAATGCTTGAACCTTAATTGGATATAAGCATGAAATGCTTGAACCTTAATTGGATATAAGCACGAAAAATAAATACAACCTACAACCACTGAAGGTTTTTGATATTTATGTGTCACATATAATTTCTTCTCTCATGAATAAATTTGATCCCCTGACTTGTGACTTGATTACATAAGGGTAGTAGAAGTCATTTATCTTTAGTTAAAAAACAGTTTTGCCCTATAAATGTAATTCGTATTATATAATAAAAAAAAAAAAATTCAACTATGCAATAACAATGCAGTCATGTTTGGGTTTTTTCATAGTTGTGTCAGTAGTATTGCCCTATAAATGTAATTCATATTATTTGATAAAAAGAAAAAAGTTCAACTGTAATAACAATGCAGTGATGTCTTTTTTGTCATTGTTGGGTTTTCTTATAAATGTAATTGATATTATTTAATTTAAAACAAATTTACTATGTAATAACAATGCAGTCATATTTTTTCCATCATAGTTTGATCAACAGTGTTGCCCTATAAATGTAATTGATATTATTTAATTAAAAACAAATGTTCAACTATGTAATAACAATAAAGTCATGTTTTTTTTTTATCATTGTTGGGTCAGAATTGTTGCCCTATAAATGTAATTCATATTATTTAATAAAAAACAAAAAATCAACTATGTAATAACAATGCAATCATATATTTTTTTCATCATTGTTTGATCAACAGTGTTGGCCTATAAATGTAATTCATATTAATATTTATTATTTAATAAAAAAACAAAACTTCATGTAATTACAATGCAGTGATGTTTTTTTTTATCATCTGCTGTTATCGAACTTATCTGTCATCTCCAGACATATAAAGCCAAAAATGCTGTGCAATCATTAAATATGCAGCCTGTCTATTATCTTTTGAATAGATTTTATTTAGCATATTTAGTAACACCTGTTGGCTTAAATAGCTTGAAATAAATTCTTTGGTTACATTTCTCAATAATTCACTCTGTTTACCTTTGAAATTGTTAACAATAACAGAAATACAAAGGGTCACAACTCTTGATACATTTTAGTATTTATTGATGGTTGAGAGCTTATGATTTGTCGTTGAAAATAGGATATATTCCAGTTGTTATGACTGATACGATGTGTAGTATAATATTAATGTCATTACAATTTGTATATTCTTACAGTATGATTCAAATGCATGTGACAAGTTGGTGCGATTTGTTGCATAGTGACAACACCTAAGCAACAAACTTTAATTTTAAAAATAGAGAAATGTATAGTGTTTTCAATTTTAACTTCTTTTTATATTCATACAAATTTAATGTTAATCTTTTTATTTTCCGTCAATTAAAATGATCTGATATTTACCCACTGTAATTAGATTGCTCTAGTTGTCTTTGCTAATACTGCGTAAGATTTTGATTGTAGGTTTGCTTGGAGTTAAGCATTAAAGTTTTCAAAGACCTATATAATTGATCTATGAAGTGTTTTAATGACCAACAAAACCTAAATGGAATAGTTTTTTTAAAATGGGAGCTTTTCGTTTTGACATTATAAGTCTAATTTATTTCCTTATAAATATATGAAGAGTTTAAGCTGTCATTCACAAATTTGTCAAATACGAATTAAACTGGAATTTGGTGAATGCACTTGATTATGAAATCGCCAAATAGCTAATTCAATAATCGTGTGTCACTTTCAATCTGCCACCGTTTAGACTCTCTACTCCTTTGTTACTTGTGTAATTCCTGCCATTATTTGGTCAGCAAACCATCTAAATACTACTTGCTGTGTTTGCGCATTTTTATACACACATACACATTTCATTCAGATAACATCGGAAGAATTCAAACTCAGTAGCTTTGTTGTCAGTCGAAATAACTCTGCCTTTTCCATTACTTATAATTCATTCGATACACTTCAGATGATTTCATCTCTGGCAATAATTTTAATTTGGTTGAGTTTATTTGGCTAGTTTAAATTGAATTTGGCTACAGAATTTCTAACCAAGTTAGCCAAATTTCAATGATTTTTAAAGTCCAGCTTAAACCCTGTATATGTATAGGAAAATTTATTCTATAAAATTTTGAAACTTTATCATCTCAAGATTTACTGTATTTTTATTTCATTTCAGTCCACCCCAAAACAGCTGGCTGAGTGTGTTAGTCTTCTTCTACAGCTGAATGAACCAGCGGAACAACTCTGTGAAGAGTTTCTTTCCCAGTACGTATTTATTGTATAAATAGAATAAATAGAGAATATTAAACGAGTGGCCATTTATTGTCAAATTTATGTCCCAAATGATATCATTTCTCTTTGTTCCGAGCTTTAGCTAGTGACAAAGGAAAATTATTTAATGAGGGACATAAATTTGATAATAAATGGTAACGAGTTTGATATTCTGTTTATTACTCCAGACAATTTTAATCATTCTACTCTTTGTGACAGTTTAGAGAAATGCATGTTTGCAAATTATAATGATGTCATATTTAGTATAGGCAAGCTTACTGGTCATAATAGCCAAAGTGACCGAATGAAATGTGCAGTTAAACCAATGCATGATATTTCACACATGAAAATAACAAAAATTATGTAACTCGCTATGAGTGCCCAATGGTGTAATAAAATCACTTTCTACAGGCTGTAAATGATCAACAGTTCTCTTTTAGACAAGATAATAGTCTGATAATTGTTAATACATTTTTAAAACTATTATGAGGGAAAGTAGTATAGAATAGATATACATGTATGTTCATTTCTATGATTACAGAATCAATTTGTAATCAGTTGTCATTGGCTGTTAATTCTCTCTTTATGGACGTGAATATAAAGAGTTTAATTTATACCCTTGAAAAAGATTTTTTAAATATACGTATGTCCTTACTAGATATTGAGAAAATATTCTGTTTTAAACATGCACAATTTCTTTTTAAAAAATAAAGTCATAAAATAAAGAAAGGGTTTAGTAACATACTGGATGAAGATCATTCCAAGTATTAGGTAAATGTGAAATTATTAATATTATTAGCATTTTAAAATTATTATATTATGATTATGCCATCTGTTATATGCAACATACTGATCAGTTTTAGATATGGTTGTGTAAGTAATAATAAACTATATTTTAATCCTTTACATTGTACAGTGCTCGTCAAAAACTTGATGAAGATCTGAATGAATTAGATCGTCAGATAAAACTTCAGGCAGGAGAGATAACTGTGACAGAGGACCAAAGACCTTCTCAAGCATATATGAACACTCCAATGGTAAGATTTAATTTTTGTTTTTCCTTTTATAAAAATATTAAAGATAATAGAAATGCAACTATCTACAAAACTCTTCTGTTGTGATTATACACATGCTGGTATACTAATATCTGCTTTTGTCATTAAATACAAAAAAAACAAAACAAATGATGCATTGGTTACACTACAGGCTTTTCATTTTATTTGAGAGTAGGAGTTGGAAGGAAGAGAGTAGGAGAAGGAGCACTTTAATTTTAACTTTAAAGGAACTCGTTTTCTTTTTTAAGGGGAAAGTAGACGGCACAGGTTTGCAAATAGACCGGTAAATACGCCGCCCACCACCTTCTTTTGAAAACACTGCACTATCAGACTGTCATTTGGTAGGTACTGGGATCAAATCTGAGTCAAGGCAGGGAATTTTAAATTTCCGTACCAGCTCCAGCTCAATGGGTTGGTGTACACCTCTTACACCAACCAGTGGTCCACATTCTAGAAAAGTTACTACATGTAGTCCACTGCCAAAATGTTTTAGTCCTCAGTTGTTTGAGGAAACTATCTGATGTTCAACATTTGTGGCCTTTGCTTATAGTTATACCAGCCTCAGTAATGCAGTGGTTAAGCTATTGTACTCATGTCTGGTAAGTTCTAGGATCAAATCTCAGTCGAGGCATGGGATTTTTAATCTCAATCAGTGTTTTCAAAATAAGGCGGCAGGCGGTGCATTTACTGGTCTATTTGTAAACTTACGCCATCTACGTTCCCCTTAAAAAAAACCGAGTTCCTTTAAAGTTTCTCCTCCTCCTACTCTTTTCCTTCCAACTCCTACTCTCAAATAAAATGAAAAGTACCAGCTCCAACCCTGAGAGTGCTTTGCAAGGTTCAGTGGGTAGGTGCATACCACTTACACTAACCTGTGGTCCACAACTGGTTTATCAAAGGCTGTGGTATGTGCTGTCCTGTCTGTGGGATAGTGCATATAAAAGATTTCTTGCTGCTTATCAGTAAGAGTAGCCGCATTAGCATTGGAGCAGTGGGTTTCATCTCTCCTACTAACACTAATCTCTGTCCTGAACAGACAGCATAGGAAACGAAGTTGTGTGATCATGACAGCATGGTTTATCTTTAATTGAATATAAGCATGAAATTAAGTGCAAACAACAACAATTTCATTAAAAAGAAATAAATCGTTGCTGTTCTTGCAATATATGACCAATTTCCATAAATAGCATTTTGATGATCATCAGGTGTTTTGGAGCAGTATGCATTCATTGGACTATCTGTTTATCTTGATCAGCCAATCAGATGCAGTAAATTCACCAAATTAAAAAAAAAAATTATGTTTCAGATCGTTTTACATCCGTCTCCTGAGTAATTTTATAATTGTTATATACATGGTTTTGTAAGAACAGCGATAATATTTAAATATTTGATGGTTTTACAGGATGTCCTGGAGTTTGTTGATTCTGGCTGTAATAGGTTTCTGGGCAACATGTGCCTCGTGATCGCCTCGTACAATGACATGTTCCTGAACCGACATCTAGAGCAGGATAAGTACGTTTCAAACTGATTTTATATAAAATATTATTTTTCAAATAATTATATGTGTGTGTTTGACATGTTTTTTGTTTAACTACACCATAAGAGCACATTGATTTATTAATCATTGGCTATTGGATGTCAAACATTTGGTTATTTTGATATGTAGTCAAGTGTCAGCCCACCTTTAATGGGTTTTGAACCACTGTCATCAGCTTGAGAATCTGATGTTCTACCACTAAGGCTGAATATTTATGTAGACATTATCATTTCCACACATATAAATAGATAAATATATTGTTTATTTCAATTTACTTGTCCTATTATATTTGTTATACTTTATATATTTTGTTTGAATTTTATTATTATTCTTTTTTTATTTGTTCGTTTCTTTGTTTAGTGAGACTATTAGAATACATTGATTTATTAATCGTTGGCTATTAGATCTCAAACATTTAGTAATTCTACACTTAGTTAAAATGTGTACAAGAATATGACATATTTTGAACTACTGTCTTCAGCTTGAGAGTGTGATATCCTTTTGTTCTTATATCAGGCGTGGTACTTCTCGAAATTCTGGAATTCTGCAAAAAGCAAATACAAATAATTGCAAAGAAATTTAAAAAAAATTATTGCTTATATTCTCTATTAATGAATGCATGTAGTGTCTATGCATCAGACTATAGGAGAGGAAGAGGAAGTGTGGTAGCTTCCGCACATGAGCAGTCGTGTTAAAAGCTATTCTATGTCTCATCATGAGAGGCAACATTGTTCCGCACAAAAAAACCCACCGGAAATTGACCTCAAAGTGAAAAATAAGTGGCACTGGGGTTATTTAGATACTGAATATCGAGGGAAAACATTTTTGAGAAACTTCGAATCCCAGGCGCAGCATATTGCTTTCGATGGCAACCAAGCCCTGTTGAACTACATGAATGGAAAATGCCTCTAATATCCTGTAACCAATAGCTTTTGGAAGTGCTGCCCACGGACTCCACAAAGGGACTCTGCAACTTGACCCTGTACCCCCTGGACCTCCAGCATAATTTTCCCTTGAAAACCATCTTTTGTCAGTACCATGCCTGTTAAATGCATCAAGTTAAATAAAGGCGATCCTATCATTACACTAAATCAAAGGATGTGCAAATATATTTTCTGATTTTATCAATACTGTATTAAACTATTGTTGAATGTTTATTACTGAGATATTTTTCCATTCCACAACTGGTTCATCAAAGGCCGTGGTATGTGCTGTCCTGACTGTGGGACAATGCATGTAAAAGACCCCTTGCTGCTTATTGGAAAGAGTAGCTTATGTGGCGACAGTGGGTTTCCTCTAAAACATATGTCAGAATGACCATATGATTGACGTCCAATAGCTGATGATAAGATAAAAATCAATGTGGTCTAGAGGCGTCATTAAATAAAAAAAAACTTTAAACTTTGTTTACAAGCAAATAAAACTGTATGCATGAAAGATTTAAAGTGAGCCTCGGTGCCCCAGTGGTAGGACATTGGACTCTCAAGAACACACTGGTTCAAAACCTGTTAGAGGCTAGCTCACACTAGCTACATGTCAAAATAACCTAATGTTTGACATACAATAGTCAATGATTAACAAATCAATGTGCTCTAGTGCGGTCATTAAAAAAGGAAAGAGAGAAAGACATATGTTCTCTGCTCTACTCAGAACCTAATGTTCAGTTTAAAACTTTGTCACAGACCAGACTAAATATAATTACGTGAAAACAAGACTGAGTGAAAGAGATGGTAGAACTGGTAATTCCAAAATACTTGTAGGTATCAAGTATTGATAATAACACTGTAATTGTTTGTGATTGGGAAGAAATTACCTGGTTTTATGCATGTTTCACTTTTAGTAGCTTACTGTTCATTTTAATTGAACTGAAACTCTTCAGACATATTTTAGGCTAATTACTGCATACCTGTAATTACCAAACTTCACATATTTGTTTTCAAACTGAGCAGAATTGTAATATATCACATTTGGTTATGTTGATCTTTGGTCAAGTTAGAATTCTTCCCATCTCAGGAATGGGGAAATATGATTTTACCAAACTAAGAATAAATTACTTGATATGATGTTTATACTGAAAGATATGTGACATTTTTAAATTCTCTTTTTACACTTTTTATTATTATTATTATTTTGATTATTATTTGTGTTTTTTTTGTTGATAAATATGTTTTTGGGTGCTTTTGGTTTTAGTAAATACAATTATATTGATTAGACACTTTGTAGCTTATTTTTTATTTATTGTTTTGTTTTGTTTTGTTAAGTGCTGGTAGATATAATTAATGTTTATTATTTAACAGTTGTAATTTGAATATTTAAGTTTGAATATAAATTTCAATAACTTAAATACAAACCTGTATATTCATTGGTCATAAATATTTGTAGTAGGTCATATTAAGATGTGAATTACGTCTTTTTCAAATCTAAAACAATCAAATAAATGGACTTACTACAAAACAAAAAGATACAAATAATAGCAAGTAGATGTTTGCTGTTTGTATAATACAAATCTTTAATAAAATTCTTATTATGATGGTTGTAAAACTTCCTTTTTGATGAATTGAACCAAAAGCCTGGAAGTTACAAACACATCTTAATCACTCAACCACTTTCAAACTAATAACAAACTAAATATTTTATCACCATTAATTAAGTCTTTTATGAATCTGTTGAAACTGTTTCAATTTTTTGAAGTTCATTGTTTTCCAGTACTGTTTCCTACTGTGAAAAATGTTATATTTTAATAACACTACAATTAAAATTATAAAAGTTCCAGCTACTGTTACTACATTATTTATCACCAGTGAATGTATCAGCTATTTATTTAACAATACTATATTTAAAATCGTTTTCACTGTTTTTCTATATTTGTAGCCATATGGAACAAGTTTTCCTATAGTCAGTGTAGAAGACATGGTGAGGGCGCAGTTTTTGCTGATGGATCACCTTGGAATTGAAAAGGTAAATAGAGTATATTAAATGAGTTATCATATATTATCAAATTTATGTCCCATGTGAAATAATTTTTTCATTGTCATGAGTTTCAACGAGTGACAAAGGTAATTTATTTAAAGTGGGATATAAATTTCATATTAAATGGAAATGAGTTTGATATTCTATTTATTACCCATATGTATTACTGTTTTTATATTTGACTTAGAATACATAATGACATATTTTAATTATAAATAATACATTATACATTAAATAATATTTTCTTTATACAAACTACAATGAAGTTGACATATTCTTTAGTAATGTGACATATTTCCTGTTTATGATGAGAATAATAAGTTATGTTATCACTTCAGCTTCATGGTGCAGTTGGTTCATCACTGGGCGGAATGTGCTCACTAATGGCAACCATCCTCTTTCCTGAACGTGTTGGAAGGTGAGTTGCTTTATTCAACAGGAAATATATTCCAGAGAGAAGAAAATATAATAAGTGAAAAAAAATTAATAATAAAAATATCTTAAAGAGTTTATCTCTTTTTTTTCCCCATGTATGTTGCATGCTTATTTGTATTAATACACTGGCTTTTGTGTATCTTTATTTAAGTTTTCAATAACAAAATGTTATATCTTTATTATTATTATTAATATTATTATTATCATCATTATTAGTATTTTCGAAATCAATTGATATAGTAGGTCTGCAGTGACTGGAATATGTATAATTGCACCATTTCTTCCCTTACAAGGGCGAAATCTGTTCCTGAAAAACATGGGGGGACAGACCATCCTGATGTTCCCCTCATCCCCCCCCAGGTTTGATGCCACTATAAATCCCTTGTGTACTTTGGTATATTTGTGCAAAGTGTTACATTGATAAAATAAAGAGTAATACTGGTAAAGATTATTATTTAGGCATTTTATAGGGGAATAATTATATAGGCATCATCCACTGTCCAAAAAGTTGTGGGGGATATCTCACCCCGGGATTTACACCCATGTTCCCTTACCATCTTTTATATTTGCCTGTCTTTCAATTATATTAGTGTTTTCTGTGTAAACTGGAGTTGATTTTATATAATTTACATTTTAGGTTTGTTTCTATATCATCCTGCGCACAGTCCCACCCGTCATCAATAGCGATGAGATATCTACAGAGAACATGCATCATGAGTGACCCGAATTGGAACAAGGGACATTACTACAGTGGACGTTTTCCTAAGATTGGAATGAAGTTGGCAAGGTATGACTTTTACACAGTCGCTGTATTTGTTAGCATGTCCTGTGTTAATAATAGTGTAAAGCATACCATGTTAGGAGAAAGGTAGGGTGTCTGTCTGTGAACCGGTCGGTCATCAGATCGATCCTTCTCAGTGGACCCATTCGCAGTTTTGGCTATTTTCCATTCCAACCAGTGGTCCTCAACTGGTTCATCGAAGGCCGTTGTCCTGTCTGTGCATATAAAAGACCCCTTGCTGCTTATCGGAAAGAGTAGCCTGTGTGGCAGCAGCGGGTTTCCTCTAATTACATACGTCAAAATAACCATATGATTGACGTCCAATAGCCGATAATAAGACAAAAAAACAATGTGCTATAGAGGTGTCGTTAAATAAAACAAACTTTACTTTACCATGTTAGGAGTGCAATGATATGCCAATGAAACAAGAGGAGATCGGGAAAGTTATTTTAAAACTATTCCTCCTGTTAAAAGAATAAACACCAACACATGCGTTCTAGATCCGAAGGACTTTAATTGACATAGGTAATAGGTGACTTGAGTGAGGGCTTCAAACAGAATGTTCAGTCAGTCCATCTAAAATATAGAATCAACCCCTTAATTTACATCACATCATAACCCTCCAGTATAACGCCCACCGTATAACCCCCAAATGACCAGAATAACTAATTTTAACAATCTACTCTATTGGTTTAGCTGGATTGAACTTCTGAGTATATTTGAAATGTACTGTACTGGTTAAATATATGTCAATGTCAAAGGTCATGCAATAGTATTAATATACATTAATATACCTTTCCATATAGCCCAGCCTCCCTGTAGCAAGGCCATCCCCTTTCATGATAAACCATTTTCGTGGTGCAGTGGTTAAGCTATCGGACTCGAGGCTGGTAGGTACTGAGATCAAATCTCAGTCGAGGCATGGGATT
>JAULBS010039029.1:0-10010 GCA_032355785.1 Symmetromphalus regularis
AGCAGTGATAACAGATTTATTAATTAGGGGCTATTAAATTAGTGTTCACCTATAAGCAGATCAATTACGTTAATACTCTGTGTTATGTGGTATTAATATAATTACTGTTCCATTGTATTACGCTGAAAACGAAAATAGGTCTATAATGGAATCACCTGTTCTGGTGATTTAGTTAGGTCAAGGGGAGGAACTCTGTGTCGTTTTATTCACAAGTTGTCGACCTTTGCTAATTAGATGTGGCAAGTCCTTTCTTACGTTCAGCATATGCTCAGTTTCGCGAGCGCTACAAACCTTCTTCTGTAATCCGTGGATCACAAAGTAAACTATATTGATATTAATCTTATCATCGGATATTGGACTTCAGTAATATATGGTAATCCTGACATATTTCTTTAGAGAAACCGCTGCCGGCACATATGCTACTTTCCGACAAGCAGCAAGGGGTCTATTATATACACCGTCCCACAAGCAGGACAGCACATACCACGACCTTTGATGAACCAGTCGTGGACCACTGGTTGGAACGGAAAATAGCCTAAGCTGCAAATGGGTTCACTGAAAAGGATCTAACTGATGACCGACCACTTCACAGGTCGCCACGCTGGTGGTGGTTGTGCTTATATCCAATTAAGGTTCAAGCACGCAGTCCTGGACACACAACTCAGGTTCCTGTACTGTCTGTCCAGGACAGAGATTAGTGTTAGTAGGAGACACGAAACCCGCTTCTTTTTTCGGTGAACAGCAAGGAATAGCACATACCACGGCATTTGTTAAACCACTTGTGGACCACTGGTCGATGTAAGTGGTATACACTTACCCACTGAGACTCAAGGAGCACTCACTCTGGGTTGGAACCGATACCGAGATTAAAAATAACATGCCTCGAATGAGATTTGATCTCAGTACCTACCAGCCTCGAGTCCGATAGCTTAACCACTGCGCCACGGAGGCCGGTACCGTTTGAGCTTTATCCAGATACTTAGTCTAGCTAAGCAACCCCAGCTGTTCATTTAAATAGTATAGTCTACGTAAATAGCCTCTCTCTTCCTTAATTACCGTTTATTTGAGAACTATGTTTTGGCACCGGTAGAAAGCAATGTTTCTTTAACGACTTATTAACCCTTTGTTGAATCAGATGCCACTTCGTATTAAACACACAACACATTGTCAAAACTTAAGGCTGTTGTATTTATGTTCGTGCTTATATCCAATTAAGGTTCAAGCACGCTGTCCTTGGCACACAACTCAGGTTCCTATGCTCTCTGTCCAGGACAGAGATTAGTGTTAGTACGAGATACGAAACCCGCTGCTTTTTTCTATAAACAGCAAGAGATCTTTTATATGCACAATCTCACAGACTGAATAGCACATACCACGGCCTTTGTTTAACCAGTTGTGGACCACTGGTCGGTGTAAGTGGTATACACCTACCCACAGTGTCAAAACTTCAGGCGAAAATCGCTTCCTGGGAGTGGAAGGAGGTCGAAACATCCCACCTGTCCAAAAAGTGGTGGGATGGAGCATCCTCCCGTCCAAAATTTGGAAGGATGCGTCCTCCACCCACCACCCCACCCCCCCACCCCCTCCCCAGGATTGACGCCATTTTGACCCTGTGTACTCTGGTTTATTTGCGCTAAGTTAAGTGTTACTGTGATTCAATAAAGAGTAATACTGGTAAAGATTATTATTTAGACATATAATTTAAATTTTTCGAAGCTAAATGGGGGGTGGGGAGGGGATAATTATATAGGCATCCACCAGTCCATAAAGTGGAGGGGTGAGTCTTTCTCCGTCCCTCTCCCGGTGATTTACGCCATGGTAAAAACAATAAAACGCTACCCCACATAGAATATTCTTTTAAATTAGCAGTAAGTGGTCTTTCATTAAACACTTTACAACACAGGATATCACACACTACAACAGAGCGAAATCTAGCTCAAATGGTTGAGTGTCCGCCTGTGAACCGGTCGGTCGTCGGATCGATCCTTCTCAATGGACCCATCTGCAATTTGGGTTATTTTCCTTTCCAAACAGTGGTCCACAACTGGTTCATCAAAGGCCGTGGTATGTGCTGTTCTGTCTGTGAGACGGTGCATATAAAAGACGCCTTGCTGCTTATCGGAAAGAACAGCCTATGTGGCGACAACGGGTTTCCTCTAAAAGACATATGTCAGAATGACCATATGTATGACCTCCAATAGCCGACGATAAGATAAAAATCTATGTGCTCTAGAGGTGTCATTAAATAAACAAAACTTTCACACACTACAACAAGTATCATGTCAGTTGTGAAATGCTAGCTGGAATAAGATCTAACCAAATTGTCGTTTAAGCGGTATCGATCCGATGATCCATTGCACGTCATGTAAGGGCTAAGTGATGTAATTATGATGGTCGCACTGCAGGGGCAGGACATGCTCTCTTTTTGTGAACACGTGGTATCATCACACTTTCAATTTAGTCATAAATTAATGACGCAGAGCTTCTTGATTAATATCCCTTTGACTTTGTTTTGTGCAGATATACGAACTTACAGAGATAACATTTTAGTCATTTTGTTTTTGACCGATTGTTAAATGAAGGTTAACACATGGTCATCTAGTGGGGGGTCTACAGGGTGCGAACCCACTGATATGCCCAGAGATGGCAATGACCCCCAAATACACTTTTTTCCTTCACCTTTTTATATTTGCTTATCTTGCATTTGTGCAAATGTCCGAACACAACCACCTTTGCTAATTAATTATCTATTTCTCCTTATATTTTCGTTGTTACGTAACTTTAAAATACCCTACCCTGCCACCTCTTGCTTCAGTAGTAAAAATATTAAAACTATCTTTGAACCCTATCAAAAACTCCTTCTTCAGCCCCTGATCATGTTATCTTGCAGGATAGTGAAATTTATTTAACTTTCGTCTTCATTAATTTTGTTGTTGCAAAGCCGTTCCCTGTATCCAGTGTGCACTCGAAGTTTCCGTCATTTTGTCAAAATAATCACACGCTTTCGGAATCCATCTAGTCTCCTAAATCCGTCATAGGAATTTCTATAAATGTAGAAACACTCCATTAAACGAAATCAGATCGATTTTATGGTAAGGCGTGGGTGTAGTAATGGAGGGGGGGGGGGGTAACAAACCTTTTACGTGCCTAGAACTGAAAATTAGCAATGCAAGAACGCTTTTAAGTGGGGTTATTATGAATACAGAAGGACGTAACTCTGGTTTTGGGCATGAATTTATTGCAAGGGAGGAATAGGGGACTGGAAGGGGGGACAGGATGAACCTTTCACGCAGCTAAGACTCTTAATTAACAATTGAATTACATTTTTCTTGGGATGAACATCATAAACGACATATCCTATGTTGTGGGGTGAATTTATAGTAGAAAAGGGGGAGGCGGTGGTGGTTGGAGGAGGGTAACAGGGTAAACCTCTCAAGTGCTTCTAGGCGTAAATGAGAAAATCAAAGGCAAGGAATTTACACCAGTTAACTGGAACGACAGATAATATAACAGCTCCATTGAAGGGGTTTCATCAGACGATCAATCGTACCTTTGAGCTCATCTCAAAATTTCTTTATTTCTGTTCTTTTTTATTATTATTATTATTATTATTATTATCATTATCACTATTATTATTTTATTATTATTATTATTACTTTTTTTTAATTAAGGGTTAGTAAATTCTTAAAGCTATTTTCCGTTCTAACCAGTGGTCCACTACTGGATCATCAAAGGCCGTGGTATGTGCTGTCCTGTCAAAAAGACCCCTTGCTGCTTATCGGAAAGAGTAGCCTATGTGGCGACAGCGGGTTTCTTCTAAAACATATGTCAGAATGACCATATGATTGATGTCCAATAGCCTATGATGAAATAAAAATCAATGTGCTCTAGTATAGAGGTGTCGTTAAATAAAACAAACTTTTTTTTTTAAATCTATCGGACTCGTGGCTGGTAGGTACTGAGATCAAATCTCAGTCGAGGCATGGGATTTTAAATCTCAGTATATAGAGATAATATATATGTATATCTTATCGAGTATAGATATATAGATAATTGAGGTATAAAGTGTCTCAACTGTATCGCTCTAAAACGTGTAACCAAGGTTCCCAGTTGTCGTCAAATTCTGTTTGTAAACAGGGTTTTTTCCATATTAAACTTTTGATATTGCAGCGTTAACTGGGCCATTATGGTTCATGAGTCGATTAATTTACAGTTGTTTATCACTAATATACGTATAAATAGCAAAATATGGCCTTTTTATCTATGTATCTTTAAAATAGTTATTCTTTATTTTCATATTTATTTTTCAAAATAGCAATTTGTAATACTAAAAAAATTTCTTTTTAAATTAAAAAAATTTCTTTTGATTAATTTCCAAAACTATTTTGTTTTTAATCTATCTTTTTTTTTTCCTTGTAATTGAAAAAAAATAGTTTGTTGCCCCTTATATTTAACGTTTTTGTCTTATTATATCACGAATATAGTTACTATTAAATCATGTGTGCTGTTTCTCCTTTTTTGGGCTATTTCCCGTTCCAACCAGTAGTCCACAACTGGTTTATCAAAGGTCGTGATATGTGCTATCCTGTCTGTTAGACGGTGCATATAAAAGATCCCTTGCTGCTTATCGGAAAGAGCAGCCTATGTGGCGGCAGTGGGTTTCCTACAAAAGACATATGTCACAATGACCATATGATTGACGTCCAATAGTCGATGAACCCAGAGTGAGTGCTCCACTTATACCACTTACACCGACCAGTGGTCCACAACTGGTTTAATAAAGGCCGTGGTATATGCTATTCTGTCTGTGTAATGGTGCATATATACGATCCCTTGCTGTTTATAGAAACACAGCGGGTTTCGTGTTTCCTACTAACACTAACCCCTGTCCTGGACAGACAGCACAGGACGTTGATTTGTGTGCCCAGGACAGCGTGCTTGAACCTTAATTGGATATAAGCACGAAAATAATTACAACCAACCAACCAATAGCCGATAATAAGATACAAATCAATGAGTTCTGAAGGCGTCGTAAAATAAAAATAAAATGGTTTTGTTTGTCCTTCAACGTGTTTTTTTGTTTGTTGGGAAGTGGTTATTAATTACTCCTGTCTGCTAACTCCTGAGTAACCAGTGTTCTGGAGTGTCATTAAATACGCAATCCTGTCCTCTAGCGACGAAGCATACATAATCGATGACAACCTATTAATTAGTCTAATGATTATTTTCTTTGTTTATCTTGTGTTTCATGACTCAGTGCGTTACAAATGGTTTGTGATACAGAGTTCTTGCACATTTTTATTAACAAAAAATAAAGTCTTTCAAGGTAGGTTTTGCGATTTCCAAAGACATATTTTTTTCATCAAAACACCCAGTCTGACGTCATATGTGTCGAGATACCTTGACAACAGTAGTCAGAAGATTAAAGGGAGTTAGAGAATTGGGGTCCTTTTTTTTTTTTTTTTTTGAACAGATAAGACAGAAATGAAAGATTTTCAGACTTTTATTAAGAAACCAGAAATTCAAAGACATTCAAGACTTTGAATTTATTTTATTTTTTTAAATAAAGACTTTCAAAGATTAAGACGTTGCGTAAGAACCATGTAATAACTTGAATACCCATTGCATTTAACATTTTAACAGACAGACATAT
Organism: Symmetromphalus regularis; assembly: GCA_032355785.1. NCBI lineage: Eukaryota > Metazoa > Mollusca > Gastropoda > Neomphalida > Neomphalidae > Symmetromphalus > Symmetromphalus regularis. The sequence goes on from JAULBS010039029.1 coordinate 5,654, forward strand.
AGATATTTTATTTACGTCTCACCTTGTACACAAACTAACAATACAACAGAAATAAAAGCACATAAAAGTACACAAGCCATTCCTTATGGAATTATCAGATACTATATATATATATATATATAACTATATACAAGTATCAAACCTAAAATAAAACATATTATAAATATTAAGACTAATGACAATACATTATAAAATGATATAAGTGTTGAACATAAAAAATATTAAAAAACAAACACAAACAAATCAATACTTATAATAGGTATATTATGTACAAGCTACCATAAAATCATTCATATATAAAATATCTTTGTCTTTGTAAAATATAAAAATAGTTTTTGGCAGTTAAAAATGCAAGATTTGGATGGGACATTAAAGCACAGCACTGCGGAAGTAAGTGAATATTGGGGGCGTGGGGGGGGGGTTAACAGATCTAGGCACGATGCGCTGAGTTTCAAGTGGATGCGAGGTTATGCTCAGTTCAGAATTATTGAATATTTAGGCAAAATACCTCTCCCTCCCCACACCCGTTCCTGTAATAATCTATTAACTACTTTCAATAAAATAATTTATTAACTATTTTTGTACTTATTTGGAACCAAAAGTCTTTGTCCTAAAACCATCCACTTTTATAAAAACACAAAAAAATTAAAAGATTTAAAATGATAAAACTCGACGTTTCATCTCTATACTGCAGACTTTTTCAAGAGTGAACTAAAAGTAAAACATAAAACTGACAGGTTTAAAAGGTGTAGTATAATTACCACGCGTGGGTGCCACTCTTGTAATTAGACAATGAATAAAAGGGAAGAAGTATCAAACCTCAAGCGAAGTTAAAAAATACAATAAAACCAGGGAGGAACAAGAGGTTGATATTAAAACAAATTCTTAACAAGCTGGCAGTAATATTACCTGCCACTATAGACGAAACGTCGAGTTTTATCCTTTATAATCTTTTAATTTTTTATACTTCTTTGACAACGTAGAACAAAATATATTAAAATAAATTCTCCTAGCTTTTATATTAAATGACACGCTTCTATTTTGAAAGACAACTTAGTCTGATGGTACTGATGGAATTAAGTGGTACTTACCGGTGATCTCCATGACTCGGCTTACAGTAATCAGCGCTACGCCAGCATCTCTTATTCATTACATCTCTGAACAATAACGCAGCCAGTCTATTGGCCTCGAACAACGTGTTATCGTGCAGAGAGCAATGTCCGACGTCAACAATGCGTATACAATTATTATGATACTCGTTCTATCTTTAACATGTTACTGTATACTAATATAGTAGAAATATACTCTATATGTAGGTCACATTTTATATCTCAATTAATCTGTCTATAAGTAACATCTTATAATCAGGGACGGATGTATACCGGGATGGGGGGGGGACCCTCAACTTTGAAATTAAATTACATGACAAATACAAAAAAAATTACCAAACATTAATGAATAGAACTAATTATTACATTGGTTTATAAATGAAGTCCTTAGTCCGGTGTGGGCCTTTTTGCGGGGAGGGGGGTGAGGGAATATGGGGCGGGGCAATTGCCCCCTTTGCCCTCTTATAAGTCCGGACCTGCTTATAATTATAGGTACCACCTGTGAATAAAAGGCACTCTCAATAGAAATACTTCATCACTAAAACAATAAATGAACTTGAAGCAGATACTTACACACGTTCTTACATAATTAAATAAATAAATAACAAAAGTTGACTGCAAGTTTTGAAACATTTGGATATAGATTAAAAGATCCCTTGCTGTTAATAATGATCACCTTCTCGCATTTTATGGAAGCAGCATATCATACGGACGATTTTTCTTGAAATCTCATTGGAGGCTGATTCAAACTTTCATTAGTTTCTCACGTTTATTATCTTTCCTCTATGGTTGCATTCTCTGTAAATTTACATGTACATTATGTAGTTTCCTTATACTCTGCCGCCAACAAAGCTGATTTAACTTGTGATTTCAGGAAGTAGAGCTTGGAAGATGGTGGCAAGTGCCTCTTAACAATGCTAGAAGTAACTATCGAAACCTCACAAAGCGGCCACGCTAAGTTTGCTGCAGAAGTTGAGGAAAAGTAAGTTTGTTTTATTTAACGATGCCTCAAGAGCACATTAATTTGTATCTTATCATCGTCTACTGGACGTCAATCATATGTTCATCCAGACATATTTATTTAGAGAAAACCAGCTTCCGCCACATAGGCTACTCTTTCTGATAAGCAGCAAAGGGTCTTTTATAAGCAACGTCCCACAGATAGCAGAGCACATACCACGGCCTTTGATGACCACTGGTTGGAACGGAAAGTAGCCCAAACTGCAAATGGGTCCACTGAGAAGGATCGATCCGACAACCGACCGCTTCACAGGCAGACAGGCTCACAGAAGTTGAGGAATGAATTGCGTTTGATATATTTCCACAAGAGAGAAAACCCTGTCCTGCTAGGAAAGACAAGGACATGGATATGGATGTGGATGGCAAGAGGACGGCAGATAATGCCATGTTCTCAGGATGTTAAGATCAACAGATAGGGACATATATCAAAGGAGAAAAGAGAAAGAGGGTATTAAAGGCATAGTCCCACAGAATGTAACGGGCTTTGTACTCTAAATATTGATTACGAATGAAACACACGTGTTTGTTATACTAGATCTCGTTTTCATATCACCCAAGACATTTTAACTGAACAATGGTATAGGAAATTCCATGTCGAGTCGATCGATTTTTTTTTCACATTTAAAAATTTAAAATATCAAGATCGGAATTCCTGGTGTAGCGAAATAAATTTGTACAAAATGTTTTTGCAGCTACAAAAATATTCATAAGTTTTAAAATAACGGCTAACAGGAGAATACCAGTCACGTGACTTGAAATATATACGTTACACCCTCACCGAAAAAAACACGTTAATATGTTTTCGATTTATTTGTCCGTGAGCATAATTCATTATTATTTTTAAAATAATAAGCGACATGCGGTGGTTATGTAAATAGATTAATGAAGTATTTCAATGGACAAATCAAATGTTTATATTTAAAATTAATTCTTTGTTTGGAAATTAATTAGGTCAATGGTCCGTTGGACTATGCGTTTAAATGTGAGCATAAAAATTTGTATTGTGATAAAAAACAGACAGGCACAAGACCAACTCGGAATATTTACTGGTGAATATATCGAGATTTATGAATATGAGTCAAAATAATCTGTTTTAAATGTAATTTGTTTTCATATTGTGTTACGAAGATATGAAACTTTTTTATTATTCTGAAAGCAAGTATAAAATTAGCATGGTTGCTTATAGAAAACATACACCTTGGAATAACAGAAGTACATGACAAGGCCGTGATTCACATATTCTAGGATTACAATTAGGACAAATCCAACGTACTCATATTGCTATGACTAAAGGTGTCATAGACTAAGATCCTATGCAATGGAAATCGTATGGACATAAAGAAGAGAAAAAAAGTAACGAAGAAGAAAATGTTTGAATTTGCTTTTGCTATTCTCCGAATGACACGTCTCCAAATAGATTAATTGATTGATTGATTATTTACCAAGATTATAATTAGTATATTTTTATTATATCATACTGTGGATCACCTTAGTTTTTCTTTTAATCATAGTTTGATCCTCAATAGCTCATATTTATTTTTGTGCTGGGGGATCGTTAAACCAACATTCATTCATTCATTCATTCATTATTTATTTAACCAATAAATTTATCATTAATTTATTATTTTTAATTGAAGATTTATATTAGTAGAACAAGCGCTTTTTTCTCAATATTTCTTCAAAATATGAAATTTCAACCAGCATTTGGAAGTTTTTATGTTGTAATTTCCTTTTAATTTGATTAAAAAAAAGATTTCTTGCAATTTAGCAATAAACATAAATAAATAATTTTTAATACTCTTCGTTTGATGCGTTTCCTTGATAGGGACGATAAAATTATATGTTGTTGTAAACGTATCGGAGCATATCAACTTGTAATGTCTTATTATATTACCATTAAATCGCCTGTGCTATCTAACATTACACCGAATAGGTACATCTTGAAGGTCACATGATCAGTGAACATGTATCTTGTCTCATGTGCCATTTATTTGAACGAGTGTAAAAACTACCAGCTATATTTGTAAGTGTAGAAATGTAATTGATATTTCTGATGGTAGTAAGGTGCTTAAACGCATACACCCACGGACCCTTGACCTAATTAATTTACAAACAAAGAATTAATTATAAATATAAACATTTGATTTTTCTATAGAAATACTTCATTCAACTACTTACATAATCACCGCATCTCGCTTATTATCAATATTTTAAAAATAATAATGAAT
>JAULBS010039050.1:0-10009 GCA_032355785.1 Symmetromphalus regularis
ATTCGCTCCCGATATTCAGAATCAAAATCCTCACCTTCAGTAAACCCCAAACTAATATTTATTCCCAATTAGCTCTTTAAAATCTCTGCGTAGCCTGCGCCGCCATTGCTCGTCACGTTACAAAAAACTTTCAGAAAAACACCCGCTTTAATGCATTTAAGCAACAGAAAATACTAATTTTAAAGGGCCAGTTCGAATGGCTACATTGTCGCCTCCAGTACTCAAGCGTTTGCATGATGTCGGCGAGATAAGTCGCCTGCAGTATCCAGAAGGTTAATTATCTCAAACAGCGTTTAATTTTATTAGCTTAGGCTCATATAGTTATTAGCAAAACATTTTGTCAAAAACCAATGAAGGCTGCAAAGTAAAATATACTTTGTACATGTTATAATTTTCATATGTAAATCATTCTTAATTCTGTTTTTTAGGTAAACACCTGTGACATTTTTTTTGTCACTTCTAGCACTTATATTTATTATGTACATATAATATGGTATTACAATATGAAATAAAAAACCAGGTTAGATGCAATCACAGACTCAGTATGTTAGCATGATTTCTGTTCATTTTTTATTTAATGTTTTTCAGCCACGGAAACCTCTTGTACAGAACACACCAGAGGTAAAAAAGAAAACACGGTCAGTTTGGTCGCCAGTGAGACGGCGCCATACTTCAGAAGATCAACCTTTTCTGTGCACTAAGAGGATACAAGCAGAAAATAACAAGGCTGTGTAGTTAAAGGTTGAAATAATGTGTGGCATGTCTGTGATTATTTGTATCAAGTAGCAAAACCTTGTATAATTATTATCCTTGGTACAGGTATTATTATAGTGGTCTGATTGACAGGTATATATAGCAGTGGTATTGTAAATCTCTTTTTACAAGCATTTCAGAACTGATATGTTGTGAAATTTCCTCCATCTTATATTGGAACCAAAGTTTAAAAAAGTGGTCAACAGTACCTTACATATCCTTCCAATCTTTCTGAGGTATCTTATTTGATTCGTTTGCCAAACAGTACAGCATTGTGTAGGATTTTAGTTGATCAGTAACTGCAAATTATTCCTTAGGATTGTAAGGTTTCAAAAAAGTAAATAAATGCGTGCAATTGCATTTTGTCACACTACTTTAAGTCAGTGGTAGAAATTAAGAAATCATTTCACTTCCTTTAGGGGAATAGTAACCTAGAAAATTACTAGTCATGGTGAAAAACTCTAGTGCACCATCATTCGTGGGAACATGTAACTGACACAGTACTTCTAAAAGTACCCAGTCACCGGCGATAAATCGTCGCCTGTAACAGCTTTTGCTGCCGCCACCTTTTTGTTTTTGGTAAAAAAAATATAATTGTTTTATGCATGTTGAGGTTGCCGGTTACCATCACTGTTGTACCCTGCAACTTCTCAAACTACTGAGGGCCATGCTGACAGATGTGTAACATTTGAGAGCCATCCCAAGAACTGTTGAGTTTCAATCTCTGCACATTTCTGTAAGTCAGCAGTTTGATCAAAAGTCTGTGGCATAATCTAACAAAAGTATGGAATATACCTCCCCACTTACAAATAAATAGCTTGTTTATTAATTAATCAAGCATGGTACTGACGAAAAATGGTTTTTGTGGAAAGTTGTCGTCCCTAGTGATTAGAAGTAAAATAGCTTTTACATGCCTATGTGCTATGCATAGACTATGATGACGGCACATGTGCGACAGCTACCACACACTTCCTCTTCCTTAGCCATTGCTGTGTTCTGGACAGAATTGCTAGCTAGACTAGATTTTGTACTTCATGTTAAACCCTTTGAGAACTTTTGGAACCAGTGAAATTGCTACGTAACGATCATGTCTGCAAGCCTGTTGTGAATGCAAGGCTAATGCAAGGCTAATGCACTGACACAACACACATTCATGCTTAGAGAACATAAAAAGCAGGAAATCATTTTTTTCTGTTTTTATTTGTTATTATGTTTTCTTTTTGTTGCTTTTCGTGGAATTCTGCAATTTCGCGAAGTACCATGCCTGATTAATGCATAATGTACAGGAGTTGAATTTTATATAAAGAACTTTTTCTTTTGCTGGTATGTCCTGAGACCAAGGCAATAGGTGTCGTGTCATGCAAACAACATATTCAACTCCTGCCATTAAGTTATGTCAGATCAGTGTAGACTGATTTTGGGACTTCTATGTTTAGCCCTATTGAAGATGAATTCACTGCATCATATAACTAAATCAGTGTTACAGAACAAGCTCTTAACATGGACATGAACTTACTGATAACAGTAGTATTGTCAAACTGAACAGGACTGTTACATTGCTGGTTGCCAGGGAAGCATGTTTGTTGTATATGTACAACTTATAAGTATAATCAAACATGACCTTTTCATCTCTCATCACAAATCTGATTGCAGAATATGTACAGATTTCAAGGTCATATTGCATTCCTCATAATAAGTTGGCTTGAAATGATGGGTGGGAAAAACCCTGATCCACTCCAGAATAATTTTTTTATCACCTGCAAGAACGTTAACTTTGATTTACAGAAGTGAGATATCCAAAAATAGTTTCTGTGAAAATGTGTTCAATCACTTCATATTTTAAGTTCTGGTAATGTGTTAATTAACAAGACCCAGCATCTGAAAGCTAAAATAGATGACATTTTATACCCTTAATATATTATGACATGTAGTGATCATAATAAGTTTTTATAGGTCTAAGCTCGACATCTATGTGTCTGTAATGCATGGTGCACAAACTGATTCACATAGAATTTAACTGAAGCACTTCCATATACACGTGATGCGTGTTGTGAAATGCATTAATTCTGAAACTTCTCACTCAGTGATTGTTCAAACACGCATCATGCAGCTAAATGGACACAGGAAATAGGGAAATCTTGAGAAAAAAGGATTTAAAAAAAAATAATAACCCTCCAACTTTAAACTAGACTATAATAAATAAATGTACGGAAATAAAAATTTGCTATACTCAATAGGCTTTTATTTACAAAGATCTGTAAAAATTTGTGTGTATAATATATTAAATACTCAAATTAAATATAACTATGAGTACTGTATATGAGAGAAAGAAAAAACAAGATAGAAGAGACACACAGACAGACTGTGACAGATCATACCAATCCTTTTGTATGTAATTTGTATTTTTATTGCCCTTAGTGATGTTTATAAAGAAATTTGCATTTGATTGAAGTTAAATTCTCACAAAATGTAGATGATACACATCTCTTTTCTCCAAACTTCCAAAAAGACAAACATGCTTCAAGCACATCAATGTATATGCATACATGGAAACAGTCAAAATGCATTACTTATCACACGAACAATACATACAAATGGGTGCCTAGCTTTATTTCAGTATTCAATTTGTTATAATACATTTGGGGTTTCACAACAACTTGCTGTGATTAGCATCTTTAAATTCTAGACCTTTTGTTATCTGTTGTCTCTATTTTGCAGTTTAAATCACATCCATTTATTGATATTTTTTATTATTGGACATCGATATAAGTTTGTAAGGTTCTGTGAAAACAATTTATGAGCAGACATTCATATGTTAATGTCTGAACATCATGTTTGAAATTGGTTGTGCATGTGACTGATAAAACATTGTTTTGTATATTCCTGTAAAAGAAGGTATTTTTTTCAAATATGTAAACAAATTAAATTTTAAGTAAATTTGATTTGGTTGACTTGAAGTGAGTTTTTATTGTGTTTTAATGTAAATTTCTATACTGCTGGGTCAGTAATATGTATATATTGTGAAAATAGTCTGAGTGTAAACACCATGTATGATAGTGAAATGTGATATGGACTGAGTTACGATTTAAAAATTAATGTTCCTTATTGTTAACAGTTATGAAAAACAGAAAAAAACTTAAGTAATTAATGACAAACTTTTTATTTGTATATATACAAAAAATAACATTAATATACTGTCTCCATTTACTTTTTTTTAAATCTGAATCCTTGGATATATAATTTACTTAATCTGTTCTAATCAAATGAATAATACTGAGATTTGCACTGAGATTTGCATAGAGGTAGTAAAGAAAAATTAAGATATCTATTATTTTTACAGAACTGTATATCTAAGATATCGGGACTAGGTTATACCTAGTTTTATTGGAAGTGTTAATTTCACTTTATATTTTCCTTATTTTCTTTTTTTACATTAAACAAAGAGCATAACAAAATTAATTTCAAGAGAAATTGTAATTTTATTGGAGGTGAATAAATATTTTCTCCATTAAGTAGTTTTTACAATAGGTGACATCTTAAACAGCCTTCCTTCAAATGTGTCAATATTAAATAAATGAAATATATTCGCTAATGTTATTAGATTTATTTTTCTATAAATGGTATGTTGCTGTATCTGGAATGTTTTGTAGATTTGATCACTTATTACAATGTCACTACAGATGTTTTGGCTCTACAATCGGCCTATGTAATTGATGCTAAACACTGAACCAATTTAGTCTTTGTAAACGAAGGAGTGTGCCCAATACAACAAAATAATTTTGTTATGCTTTCTATGATTATTATTCAGTTATTTTATTATATTTATTTTCATAGTTTAAACACAAGAACTTATAATTCACCAATAATTATATTAATCAATATTACATTCTTTTGATGTTTACTTCCATAGTTTGTTATAACTGTATGCAACATGAATAAATCAATATTAAATTATTCGAAGTTTTTATTTTTATTAATTTTTTATTATTGTTACATTTAATTTTTGTCAGATTTTAAAAATACCTGTTAAATCATGTATATGCTTTAGATCTGCATTGCTTATCAACATGCATACAATCTGTATTGTCTGATTTGTTAATATGTACATAGCTTATAAGTAATACAGAATATGACCAGATTTATCCACTTGAAAGGAGGACTGAATAGAAAAATTTAGAAAACATATCTGATCCACATCTTGCATTAATGTAGTCCCCTTTAATCTCAGTTGGTGCCAAACCCTTTTTCAGAATTGTAGCATGAATATTCGCACCGTAATAAACACCCTAATAGAAAAGTATTTCATTGTGGCAACAGTTAGGTGGCTGAAAAATGCTTTAAATCAGTTAATAAAAATCCTTTTATTTAATGAATAAAAGCAAGACATTTAGCTTAAAAGTTTATTATCTTGTCATAATCATTTTAAGTAAATGAACATTCTTTAGCATTTAAAAAGTTAAAATAAATGCTTTCGAAATAACAATGAGGTGCATATTTTGAAAACCTCGTTATAGAAGTTGTAACAAAGAATTTAAGAAAAGGAGATGAAGGATTTGTGATACAACTATTTAAGATTAAAAAGTTATGACCCATAGGCTTTTGTTAATAAATATAACTGAATTAAAAAATCTTAAATTACCAACGAAATGACAAAAATCTGATTCACTGACCTCAATAACAGCAAAAAGAAGTAACATTAATTATTAACCACAAGATTCAAATAGAGTAAATGGCACTGTTGCATAAATCACTTTGAATACAATAATTATTTGTGCCAATTATTAAAACTTATACCAAGATTAAATATTTAGATTGTTATTCATAAAAGAATAGCAAAATGGCTTTATATAAAATTATGATTTGTAAATGATATTAACCATACTTTATGTATCCAGTGAAATTTAGAAAAATCTATGTGGCCTTTATGGCAGGATTCTGTTTTTTGCAAAACAGGTTTGATAGTTCCATGCTTCTCAAATCAAAGTTAACATCACAAAGTTTTCGTTTCTCTCCTGATCTTCTGAACATCTTGGGTTCCTAGGGAAAAAAGCAAAAGAAGAGATTATTAGTGTATGCTTTTAACAACTTTTATTTTTAATGTAATATGTGTGTGTATATTTATACATGACCTTCCATCATAACTAAATATTGTAATTGAAAAGGAATTGCTACTACTTTGAAAAATGCTAAAACAGCCCTATTCATATTTGTATAAAAAATGCAATTTCTCGTATAATATACATATTTATTTTAATGAATACTTTTGTTACAAGATTTAGACAAACTGGTGAAAGGTATGGAATTTTGTTTTATGACATCCATGCACATTGTTACAAAGCAACACATACCACAGCTTTTGGTACACCAGCCATGGACCACTGGGTGGAATGAAAAAATAACCCCCAATTAGTGCATGATAAAATGCACCATAAAAATGCAACAACAAATTCTAACTCTATACTTTAGTTTCATATCAATTTGATTTCAGATTTTCAAAAATCAATTAGAATACCTACAAGATGATAAAACAGGATATTGTTTAAAACAAAATGATTTACCCTTTATATTTGGTCATATTGTATAATATACGACTGAATTAAGAAAAACATTGCTATTGATGATGACCATCAAGATAAAAATGGAAACCTGCCTAACCCAAAATGCCAGTAAGCAAATCATTTGCTTACACTTTAGTAAATGGAATGTAATAAAAATTTCAACAAACCTGATGATGCATCGTGAAATTCTGTTGAAAATTCCACTGTCTTGTCTCATTATATAATACCATGTTTGGAGTACTGAGAATGTCACTACCTATTTCATCTGAAAAGATGTGGAAAATATAGCTTAGAAAAACAAGTGAATGTAATGGTATATTCTGCTTTGGACCAAATTATGCACTTTTATAATTTTTAAAATGCATTCTAATATATTGATAAACTAGTACTGGTATTCAGCAAGTATGCTGAATCGTTTGTTTTGAAGTGACTAAAGAGCTCACAACAGAATCATCTTCAATACCTATTAATTTGTTGAAAACAAGTCCACATACATGTGTACTTAATTTATGAATTACGTCCACAATATAAAAGATTAGTTCCTCAAAATGATTATTTTATTATCATTAAGATAGCAAGGATAAAAATATTTTAAGATGAAGTTAAGTTACTTCAAATCCTATCATCAATAAGTGTTAAGAAGGTATCAAAACAGGATAAATGTCATGCGAATAATGATTAATTCTACCATGACTTAACGAGTTTGGTTTTAAATGTCATTTAGTGGTTTCAAATCTTATAACCTACCTCTAAAATGAAATCACAATATGTTTATCTCCTAATTAAAACTAATCTGAAATAGGAATATACGAGATAAACACAAACCATCACCAAACTGTAAATTAATACTAGGTGAATCCTTTTTACATCTGATCTTTCTTTTGATGACCATTTCAGTTATGGATAATGATGGAGAGGAATTTCTGGTGGAACTGCACTCCTGGAATAATAATATATTGAAAAAGAATATTAATTAGACCATTAATTCTGAAAAAGCCACTGAATTTCCACAAAACTATAAAAAGAACAATTATAATGCCAGAGATGTAATCCAGTGAATTGTATCAACTCTTATCTTATAAGTTAAAGCCTATTCCTTAATGCAGTGAAGTAACTTACATGTCTAAATCGCCCAGACTAAAAAAACAAAGAAAAAATGTTTACCTCAAATGATACTTCAGGAGAGTTGAAAAGTTTGTTCACTGATGTCATGTGTCTGAAATATGAGAATAGGCTATTGATCCATATCAAGGATTTTTTTATTATAGGAAGAAATAAAGAATTTTAATATTAATGAATCCAAACAAGATAAAATTATTTTGTCTGGATGTGATAGCAAAACATTTTCTCCATCCTACTTTAGTCTTAACAAAACTTTTTGCTATCCATAATTTTTAATTAATGATAAATCACCATGAAACAAGATTATTGAAAATGTTTAAACAGCTGACATTAATTCATAACTTTCAAATATGTAAATAATAAATGAAATATTTAAAAAGTGCTTTAAATACCAATCCAGTAGAACATGCATTCACAAACTTGTCATTCTATAAGCTGTCTTCAATTGATGATGTAACTCACATCTGTACCTTTTTCTTCTACTTTTTCTTATTTTTTTCAGACATAGCGACATGATACTGTTACCAGAAAAGCAAGAGTCTGGGAACCTAAATAATTTGGTCTTGTTGGCTTTCATGTTAATTGTGTTACCATTAGTGTCATCAATCTTGACAAATATTAGAAGTGCTAGTAGTGACTCCTACCAATATACACCAAGTTTTTATTATATATGTATAAAAATTGATTAATACACTTCAATCAAATTTGTATGGGTTTTTTAATAGCATTAAAATATTTCATACTTTTACTTACATTATTACAAAAAATGTTTAAATCAGCAATATTCTTTATAAAAAAAATATATATCCAACTGACCTGATTTCTTGATTGTTTTGACATCTTTTGTTCTGTGACATCAATTTAGGTTGAAGGCACAAACTATCTTCATTGTCATTAAAATCATACACAGAAATATTTTTATGTTTTGTACCTGTAACAGATTCTGCAATGGTACTAGTCTCCTTTAATTTTTCACCAAGAGTTGTGGTAGATTTTGATCTTGTTATTCTTGGATTTATTACAGTATCTTCTGACAATTTCATATTTTCCTTATCTTTTTCCATTTCACCTTGTAATTTATTATTTGGCAATGATGTGATCTTTTGCTTTTTCCTTTTGGAGAAAATGTATCTTTTCTTTTTGCGTTTTTTCTTCTGCATTATATTTGTTATTGCCCCTTCTTCTGGAGATTCCACTTTACCATGTTTGTTTTCTTCTTTATCAGCAGTTTGTACCTCTTTTATTTGTGGCAAAACTGTAGCAATTGGTGAAAACACTGGTCTTGAAAATAAACTTTTAGTATTAAACTGGCTGGCACCCAAATTCTTGAAACCAAAACATTCATGCCTTTTCATGTTGGTATCACATTTGGAACTTTTTAAGGTAGTTAAATTAGGTGTTCTTTTATTTGTCCATTTATCTTGTCGGTCACATCTTTTGTCACTAGTGTCTCTTATGTGACTTGACCACATTGGTGTATTTTGATGGATTGAAGGAACACGGTTTGATGACTGTTTATTGACATCAGCCTGTATACGCTTGATCTCTGCCATATGTTGTACATGTAGACTTTCAAGTTGTTTCTTAAAATCTTCATTCCACCAACCCATTCTTTCTTCAAACTGTGGAAGTGAAAGAAAACTTCCAGTTTCATTATCTTGCTTATTATTCTCCTTGTTTTGAACTGTGGATGACAATTTAGAAAACATTTCTTCAAGGTTTTTCTCTTGCATACAAAAGTGGTTATTTAGCCGGTCTTGAAAGAACTTTTCTAAGTTACTCCACTGTCTTTTTGATATATCTTGCAACTCTCCCTTTAATATCATTTTTAATTCATTTCTTTGCTCAAATGACATGTGTGATGATTCTTCAAACAATCTTTGAATAAGACTCTCAATTTCATGAATATGATGTTCTTGGAAAGAACGAAGTTGATCACTGCATTCTCTTTTGTAGGATGTATCTTTCCTCTTTAGTTCTCTTTGCAATGCAGCCAGCTCATCCAAAACTCTGTAAAACATAAAATATACACACTATGAAAAGAATTTGCTTTTCATAACAATTCATGATATTTATTCAAACTTTGAGTTGTAGAATATTATAGCATTAAACTTAACATGACAAATGGCACACATAGAAGAAAAAGAACAAAAATATAATAAATGATGAAAAATGTTTTGATTATGAAATATTTTATAAATGTTTTTGTACTATTCATGTGCCATTTTTAAAGCCTATGCTTAATCAAAATGACTCCTATTAATGCAGCCACTTAAAATGGTCATATAACATTAATGTATACAACATAGGATTGTTTATGTTGTTGGTTTTTAATTAAAAGTAGGCATTTTTCCTTTAACAGTGTTTTTATACTGAATTTAAGCTAAAACAATGTCACATTATTTTAAATGGATCTCTTAAGCATTAAGTTTATTGTAAGTTATTCAATGTCATGTAGTATTTTATGTGTATCATAAAAGAAAATGAATGAACATCTCAAAATAATTCCATTTTGTAAATAAACATTTGTTATAAATACTTGGATTGGTCCAAATGACATCATGTGACTTAAAAAA
>JAULBS010039061.1:0-10009 GCA_032355785.1 Symmetromphalus regularis
TGACGCTCACCTAATCGTACTCGCACTGAGAAACGTTTATTTTACACAGGTATTCAAGCAGGCGGAACCATCTTTTTCAGCCAACATATTTTTTTAGTGTTTGCGGTGAACAGTATTTCTTTTACACGAGATTTTCATCTGGTTTTATTTCTTTTGCTGGAACTATTTCATTCTCTAGTGGCAAACTGAACAGGATGTCAAGGATTCACAACGGTACCTTACTTTGACAGGTGTGAAGTGTTTAACTAGTACAACTTTTAAATGAATAAACGCTTATTTACAATTGAGATGTAATTTAACCCTTCGCTCCGCCTACCGCCATAAAACACCCAACAACTAAAAAAAAAAAAAAACCTTTCAAAAAAAAAAAAAAAAGCCCAACTAAAAACCCAAAAATACAAAAAATCAAACAAAAAAACCCACAAAAAAATATAAATAAAATAAAAATTTAATAAATAGATAAATAAAAATAAACGACTACATTTCACTTAACACATTGTAAGCATAACAATTAATTAGTTTTTTCTATTAGCGTTTATCAAAGAATATTATTTATATTAAAAATTGAACACTACTTCAGCAAACATTCAGTTATTGAATCACATTATACAAGGGTAAGCTCTAATAACTAAGCATATGGAAATAATGAGTTTGATAAAAATCAATGTCTGCAATAAAAGGGATAATTGGTTCAACGTGTTTGCAACATTTGCATGTATTTGGGTAAATATAAATATACAATGCACAGAGTGCCTTAAGGGAAACACACACTAATTGATGTTTAAACTCTGCTGTTTGTTAAAACAACGTATTCAGGTATTGTAATAAAGGTGGAAATGTTTATGTGTGTGGTATGCGCTCCATGCATTAACCAGACAGACGAGCATAACATAACCAAATAAACAACTGTCATCATTATGGCATATATTATTGTCTGATGTTACAATTCCTAACACTGTAATCAATATTTACAATAGGGAAAGTAGCGGACATAAGGGCTTTAAATCACCCTTTGTTTAGAAAAAAGAGGAAATTAGATAAAACGGATCAGCCCCCTTCAGCGGACGTTTTTAGACTATTTCTTGTTCCAGCCAGTGGTCTACAACTGATGTAACAAAGACTGTGATATGTGCTGTTTTGTATGTTGGAAAATGCAAATAAAAGATCCTTTGTTGATAATCAGGAAAAGTAACCTATGTGGCAGGGACGGTTTTTATCAGAAGACAGTGGCAAACACCGTATGTTTGACACCTAACATCCATTAAATAAACAGTGTCCTGGATTGTCGTTAAACAATACTTGTTTCCTTTATAGTGAAGTAATAACATCGCTCTTGAAACATTATTATTTTTTTTCCAAACGGAAAGGAATGTTAGATAGCCATTGACGCCCCCATCCTCCAAGTACTTCGTTTTAACAATGGTTATTAGATGTCCTAATAAATGACATTGACGATGCCACGGTAACCCACTGTAACATAGGTTATTCTTTTTCATTAGATTAAAGGGATATTAATTATACACTTTCGAACAGAATTATATAAAAACATTTGTCAGGCCAATTTTAACCACTGTATGGTTAGGATGGAAAATAGTCTAAAGGATCAAATTAATGGGATCGATCATAGAACCAATAGTACCCAAGCAAAAAAAAAAAAAATTATACTGTTCAAAATAAGTACCCCAGCTGGTATGGGTACAATAGCACTGTTGAATGTGTAGCATGTTTTCTTAACGCAAACACTGTAGTATGAGCGTGGTTTGTTATACTGTTCAAAATAAGTACCCCAGCTGGTATGGGTACAATAGCACTGTTCAATGTGTAGCATGCTTTCTTAAAGCAAACACTGTAGTATGAGCGTGGCTTGTTATACCGTTCAAAATAAGTACCCCAGCTGGTATGGGTACAATAGCACTGTTGAATGTTTAGCATGTTTTCTTAACGCAAACACTGTAGTATGAGCGTGGCTTGTTATACTGTTCAAAATAAGTAGGGGATAGTGCATTTATCATAAATTTCACTAGCTCAACCCTTGCTACTTTATCTGGGTTTGGTTCGGCCATTCCTCTATGTCATGGAAATATTGTGTCTCATCGCTACCCTTGCATTACTATAAATATTATATTGTTCTTGTTATCGTGTTATAAACATATTTATTTTGTATATAATATATTATTATTTTAACCTATTTAATACCATGAAATTTGATCAACCATGGTATTGGAAGTAAAATCATTTAGCAATTTGGCTAAAATACATGTTGATCTTCTTTATATGATGTTTATTGAAATGCCATAAATAATATCTGGTAAACATCCTCACAATACATGACTTACTGGACACGTACACAGGTTGAATGGAGGTCAATGAAATGTACACCAGATGTATATTCACTCAATTAACCAAATTGGACGCCAATTACTGCGCTTATTTCGTTCACATTAAACTACTAAACGAGCTATGATGTACCAGGTTTAATGTTATTTCAATCAGACGAGTTATTTTATTTGTGTTTAGCTAATAAAACTGACAAGGCATGACTGTTTATGGCAGGGAGCAGAACTATTAAATCAATTAATGATAATTTATTTATTGTTGTTTGATAATTAATTACTTCGTCAAATAATTATTTTATATGTTATGCATTAGTAATGTTAGCGAATACTATTGTCGAACGATACAGAAGAGCAGCGAACGCCATTATGACAAGGTGTCGCGAAGTACGAAACCACTGCACTGATTTAGCCTATATTTAATTTTTCCACCACCACTTTTCATATTTGCCTTACCAGGAATTAACATACTCTTAGATAATATAGATAGCACTCCGATATAAAATTCGTGGGTGCCCTTCCCCACCCCAAACATAAAATACTGACTTCGCCAGTGCGTTATGAAACATTTTAGACAGTTGAAGTAACACATTAATGAAGGCAAACAAAATATATAAATATATGAGGCTGCATCCTCCTCCTCATCCTCCTACTCATTATCGTAAACAAATATTTATCTACCTATCGTTTCTGATAAACATTAAGTACTAGATTACTCAAACGTGGAACCCCTGACAAATATAGTTCATAAAAACCCGGGCCGAGAAAACAGTTTTTGATTGGATGCTTCGCAACATAAGATCACAATTCGGCTTTCAGTACATCGGCCTTCACCTTATCGATGCAAATAATGAATTAAGAAAGGAAAAAAAAACAAAAAACAAAAACGAACGGAAATACAACGGTTATCAGAAACGCTTGTTTCAAAGATACTACCAAAAATACTAAATAATGACAGTTGTCTTCTTTGAAAGAAATTTCTACCAAAGAAGAACAGGCGCTTTACATTTAATGATAGTTTCACTGTGAAAAAGCAACTTCACGAAGTGTTGTGTAATTTTCCACCAGAACATGACAGTTGCCGATTTGACTTATAAATCGAGCGATCTGACTGGATAATATTTTTAAGCATGATATCACAAAAAATGTTTTCATATAGATGGCGCAGTAAGAAGCCCGGGTTTTTATGAACTATATTTATCAGTGGCCCCACGCACTCATGTGACCCCTGATGTTGTGAGGATGACGTGGGCTACAGTTTCATGTATGTCTGTCCATCGAAAGCATGTTTTATTATATTTTTTAATTTAATTTTTTATTAATGTCTGTTAATTAGTTATTATTTGAAATATCTAGATTAATCATGACAGTTTATATACTTTCAGAAAATAATATTGTTTTGGAAGAGACAATTAATTCTAAGGAATTGGTCTGTACTTTCTTACTGCTAATGTGAAAATTACCTTGATTAACATCTTATAAACGACTATTTGTGTATCGTTAAAACACAGTTTGTATAACATTCCTTTCCTTTTCATGGTAGCAGTAGAAGTTCTAACAGAACACCGGAGCTAACCAAATGTTAGGAGTAAGTTACCAGCATTTCTTCTATTCTTGAGAAATAACCTTCCAGCGTCAAGATATGGCCTTCCTTTGGTCTAGCAAGACAAAGTTTAGATTGGATTTTGTTTTTGTTCTTTGATCCCAATCATCTCACTAAACTGTATCATTTAGGTCTGGGAAACATTGCTTTGAAGAAATCCAATACGTTTTGTCTGTATTTGTCTTACATTGTGGAGGAGGTTTAAACAAAATTAATTAGAAAAATAACTTTGAAACAGTTATTTTCTTGTAACTGAATCCTAAGAATAAAACTTATTGCCCTTTACGACATATAGCTGCTTAATAAAGGTGGCCGATTAAGCAAGATTATAGAATAAGATTAAAAAAAAATAGTTTTGACATGAACAGGTTTTTGCGTGGTTACGAATATTACAAGCTTGATAGCCATAGACATACACACAGACCAAGAATCGACATTGCGCCCAAGCGGAGACACTTTTGATTATCGAAATACATCGGTATTGAACTTGTGACAGTTTGCATTATATATCTAGTGCTTTAATCAGCTGTTGAGACAGCATTAAGTAGGTAATGGCAAGGAAGTGAAGCTCCTGAACCGATCATACAACCGAGTATATAACACTGATTGATTTTCCCGTGATTCGTCGCCAGTACTCTCACAACCAAACTTTTGTTTCGTCAAAGTTGTCTGGGTACGAGACTATGCAATAGATGATTTTTATTCGAGAATAACACCCAAGTAAGTTCTGTTGGGACAAATACCATATCGACGTTTATAGGAATAGGATTTCTTATATCTTTCTGACTCTATCTGTATGCTCATTCTATAATTTATTGTTCTCTCTGTGTGCCTGCCTGCTTACCTGCTAGCTGCTTGCAGGGCCTGATTTAGACCTTGGGGGCTCAGGGCACTTCAGGTTCGGGGACCCCTCAAAATAGAAATTAAATTACATGACAAATAAAAAATGAACTAAAATGAATGAATATAACTAATTTTATAATATTACATTTTTAATAAAGAAAGACCTATCCGGGGCCCGGTGCAATTGCCCCCTTATAAATCTGGCTCTGGCTGCTTGTACGGCTGGCTGGCTGTTTGCTTGTCGTATCTTCATTTTCTAACATTGTACGTTTACTGACATTATAACCTTGAAATCGTTTAAGACAGGCACAGTTCTATATACATTTGAACACATCAAGAATAGCTTGGCTTCAGTCATGTTTATTTTTTTAATTCTATATTCTAAATAGTGAATGCTTTACAATTACAAATCAAAATACAAATAATAGTCAGTATTATAATAGATAACAGTTAAGAATGTGATAAGATTAGCAATTTGAAAGTGTATTTGTATTTTAAAACAGAATGTTGTTCTTATATAAATTCCTATTTTCTTAAAACATTTGCTAATTAGTAATTACTTTCTTGACTACAGGTAATTTTTGAACATAATACAAATTTTGACATTAAGTTTATTAAATGAAATTGGATAAAAATAAAGAAAAAAAAAAGAACATCTGGTTTAATTAATACATTTCTTTTCCAGTATCTTGAATCTAGAATGTGATGACATCATAAATATTTAAAGATATTCCCGTAGCGTAAGGACTATTGTCAGATGTTTACAGATAGCTGCAATACGCATGCAACATTCTCATTTTGTGATAGAGGAAATAAGGATTATTACATGAGCGGCTACGCAATACGAAGCTTATTGAATGAGTTTGGGATTTGTTTTAATAATACAGTTGTTCATAAATTCCGATAGCCTCACATGCAACAGTGCTCATTTATTTATTATTAGAATACAGTGTGTGTGATAGAAGACTTATATTAGTCACGAGTGTAAGGCCCTAGTCACACTTATGCTGCGAATGTCCGCGACCTCGGCGGTCGGGTGATCGAGGGCGGTAGTGGAATTGTTTTCTGCCATCGATGGGACCTGTCGCCGACAAGTCTGTGACTTGTAGTAGACTATATCACGACTGGTCACACGAATTTTCTACGATCGTCTGCGATACGCAGTCGCAGACGATCGTAAATTGTCGTAAGTTGTAGTATCTCTCAATGTGACTGAGTTAAAACCTCACTGTAACTGATTTTGGTCGTGCCCCATCCACGACCACTAGAGACCTGATGCACGATTTTTCTACGATTGTCCGCGATTTGCAGTCGCAGACGATCGTAAATTGTCGTAAGTTGTCGTATCTCTCAGTGTGACTGGGGCATAAATCGTAACTGTATGCAGACTGCATGATATTAACGTCTAGACTTGAAGCTTTATTAGACCACAATCCATACTTTAAAACTTTTACAAGCCAACTGTGGTTGTCATTTACAATTGGCGCTTGTGATCAATACAATATTTATTGACATGTTTAGAAAATTGTTGACACCACCTTTATATCATCTATTTCAAATAAGCCACTAAGCCTAAACAAGGACAAAGTTTTCATTTTATCTTAGTTATAACATAAATTTATTAAATAGATTTATAACAGTTTTCTTTACGAAAAGGATTTGTAATTGCATATTAGAATTCTTATATTGCTACAATAATGTGTCTGGCTGTCTTAGATGTGTAATGCAGACGATTCATTTGGCGCCAAAACCTGATGCTGGGACTCTTTTTAAATACCGGTCCCGGTTGGGCAGTGGTTAAGCTATCGGACTCGTTGCTGGTAGGTACTGGGATCGAATCTCAGTCGAGGAATGGAATTTTAAATCTCTGTATTGACTCCAACCCAGAGTGAGTGCTCCGCAAGGTTCATTGGGTAGATGTATACCACTTACACCGACTAGTGCTCCACAACTTGTTTATCAAAGGCCGTGGAATGTGCTATCCTGTGTATGGGATAGTGCATATGAAAAGATATCGTTAAGAGCAGCCGCATTAGTGTGGCGGCAGAGGGTTTCGTCTCTCCTACTAACACTTCTGGACAGACAGAACAGGAAGCTAAGTTGTGTGCCCAAGACAGCGTGCTTGAACCTTAATTGGATATAAGGACAAAAATAAATACAACCAATAAACCAACCTCTTTTAAAATTCATAAAGTTTAATATATATGTACGTGTAGCTGTTATTATATGCGAATTTATTGAATAATAAATTAAATTTAAACTATTATGGAATCAGCTCATCATTGAACAGTAAAAATGATGAAACAAACCTCAATACTTTTTACTCTAGTGTAAATTAAACGCATAGTCCCACGGACCCTTGACCTAATTAAATTCCAAACAAAGAATTAATTTCAAATATCAACATTTGATTTATCCATAGAAATACTTCATTCAGCTACTTACATAACCACCGCATCTCGCTTATTATCAATATTTTAAAAATAATAATTATTTATGCTCACGGACAAATAAATCGAAAAAACCCGTTTTTTTTCGTTGAACGTGTGACGTATATATTTTGAGTCACGTTATTTCAAAACTTCTGAATATTTGTGTAGCTTCAAAAACATTTCGTATCAATTTATTTCTCTCTACGAGGTGTTCCGATCTTGAAATCAAAAATTTTTAAATGTAGAAAAACAATCGATCGACTCGACATGGAATTCCCTATACCATGATTCAGTTAAAATGTCTTGAGTGATATGAAAACAAGTGCATATAAGTTTCATTCGTAATCAATATTTAGACCACAAAGCCCCTTAAATTCCGTGGAACTGTGCCTTTAATCTTGCGCTTTCCACAACCATTATCTGTCACTTAGACGGCTATAGGTCCATGACACCTTTCTTACGTTTATTTACTGCGTATATTTACTAATCGATATCCATTACTCTTGTTCACATACCACATTCAGCCCAACAATTAAGTAAAAGCGTAAAAATATCAGGATATTTTTAACATGCTTCTTTCAACCAAATGCAATTAATTTGATCAACTCCAAAATTAATATTTAATTCAATGAATATTTAAAAACGACAAATCAACACTACTAAGTATATGTCTTATGAAATGAACAAAAGTGAAACCTTTCTACATACCACTCAAGTACAAATACCAGAGAATGAAAATAAGAGTAAATGAATTTGCAGTGTGTACTATGTTATAAAACGATAAATAGTTAAGTAGGTAGCCTGGTCACTAAAGAAGTTTCAAACAAAAGGTCCATATATCGACTTAAAAGGAGTTATGTCCTAAAGTCAGAATGTGGTCAAGATCTGAAACAGAAAAATACAAATTTATATAAACGAATCATTTCCACACATTGATAATCTACTTATTTTTACCATCTCCTAATTACCAATAACACTAATACCACAAAGTGCGATACAAATGCGTTTCATTGGTTAACAAGATTAATATGAGTAGTCGACTGTTATTGCATACTACATCACATAGCTAAGATATGATAGCATTTAGTAAAACAAGAGGGAGGGAAATACACTAGAAAATATTTTGTTGACATCATTTTTTTTTACACATTTTTAACAGTATTCATAAAAAAATATATTCTTGAGTACTAATATCTACATTACTCATGTCAACAAAAATACTATCCCAGAATCTATATTCCATGTAAGACAGAACGCGAAACTTTTAACACGTTATTCATGAACTATGTCAGTTTTTGGTCACAATAGCTACGAAAGAACACTTCCTGAGCGGAAATAGCTATGACGTAGAATTATTGAAGAAATAAGTATGAATCGTTGTGTATTGTATATTGTATAGCTGGCGAGTGGTGGAACGGATAAGTGCGTTCTGTTGAGTCATGCATGACCTGAGATTTTTAGCAAAGGAATGTTTATTTAATGAACCCCAACACACTGGTTACTCAACAGCTGTTAGGTGTCAAATTCACAGCATAGTCTAGGCGAACTGACAAAGTGTGAAAGTTGATTTTCATCCAAATAGTGGTTAGGGGTCTGTATATTAAGAATCACGTGGATGCCGCTTGGAAACCTCTGGGCAATTTTCTAAGCGTCGCCTTTACCGAACTTTCGATTTTTGTTAGCATCTCTGGAATTATTGAAGCTAGCACTACATTTAAGTATCTAGACAGATGTTTTAATGATCTGCAGTACTAATTGAGATGGTTTTAAAATGATCCAATATTTCACTACCATGAACTATGCAAATTAAGTAACGCCATTAGGTAAATATATATATTTTTCCTGTACATTACTAAAATTACATCACAGAAGAAATTTTTACGTCCTTGATTTTGGGACTTGTAAGCCTATTTTTCACTTTGGTCTAAATGGTATTTTATAATGAATATGTGCAAATTAAGTGTACACATTACCTAAACATACATACATACAAAATATGTAAATTTATGTCACTATTACGTAAACATCTATTTTCGTCAATATATAAGATAACAGCACAGCTTTTGAGAAGTCTAGAGTTATATTTTAAGGGTCGGCGGTACGAGTTTTTGAAATAATCTTATAATTATGCTACTATTATAAAATATGAAAATTAGATGCGGTCTTTACCTAAACATATAATTTTCCGATATCTCACGAATGAGGTTGGTTCCATGATTTCAAGGTCTAAAGTTCTAAGAATGTTTTATCTGATTCATGCTACAGAATGTTACTGAACCTAAACAGAGACTGTAATCAAACGCGTTTGAATTAGAACAAGAATAGAGTTACAATTATACATCAAATATAATCTGCCTTTTTGTTACAAAAAGAGAAAATACTTATTGCATCTTCATCAAGGACGTATTAACTGGAATACGCACTGTGACGATACACGCTCGAGACAACAACAACAACTACAACTACAACACAACAATCACCAAATAAATAGTTTGTTTTTGTTTAACGGAACCACTGATGCTTAATCATCGGGTAATGAATATCGAACATTTTGTAATTACGAAACGGAATCGTCAGAAAAAACCCACCCATCACATGTTTCTACTGACAGCAAGGGATGTTTTATATGTACTTTCCAACAAACATGACAGTACATACACGTATTTTGAAATTTCAGTTACTAGTATCAGTATCACTCTTTCCGACCCATTAGCAGCAAGAGATGTTTTATATGTACTTTCCAACAAACATGACAGTACATACACGTATTTTGAAATTTCAGTTACTAGTATCAGTAT
>JAULBS010039072.1:0-23951 GCA_032355785.1 Symmetromphalus regularis
ACATTGATTTTTATCTTATCATCGGCTATTGGACGTCAATCATATGGTCGTTCTGACATATGTATTTAGAGGAAACCTGCTGCTGCCACATAGGCTACTCTTTTCTGATAAGCAGCAATGGGTCTTTTATAAGTACCATACTAATGACTTTACATGTAAATTAAGCAGAGTTCATTGAATTGAGATTATCAGATGGTATTTTAACAACTTGTAATGTAAAAACACTGTGAGTAGAAGGAACAAGTGATGTTGTTTTTCAACCCTAATAGGGAAACTGATTTTTAAAAGAATGGCTATCATGGATCTGCTGAAGTGGACTTTTGCAGAAATAGAATAAAAAATAAAATCCATTTTAGTCTATTTTTATTTAAATTCCCCCTCCGTCCTTCATCCCCCCATTCAGGATTATATTGGAACCAATGACATTTGCAAAGTAGAAAAAAACTATATGCAATGTCTGGAAATGTGTGTCAAAGAACTTCATTACAAATTTAATGTTTATTTTTAATTAGCCTAGTGACTTGAGAATGTTGATTTAGAAATGATTATCTGAAAAATAAAAAAAAGAATTGGCATTTTTTGTGACCTGCCCAGATTGATTTTTTGTTAATAGGCCCATCGAAAATTTTACATGCATGTATATGTACTTCCACAGGGCTTTTTTGGTTGGTCAGTTTTGTAAACAAAAACTAACCAATGATAGTGATTGGCTACCCCTATACCATTTTAAAGCGCTAGGAAAATTAAAGTAAAGTTTGTTTTATTTAATGATGCCTTTAGAGCACATTGATTTTTATCTTATCATCGGCTATTGGAAATCAATCATGTGGTCATTCTGACATATTTATTTAGAGGAAACCCACTGTCACCACATAGGATACTCTTTTATATAAGCAACATGGAATATTTTATATGCACCATCCCTAAGACAGGACAGCACATACATTGTACCATGGCGTTCGATGAACCAGTTGTGGACCACTGGTTGGAACAGAAAATAGCCCAAACTGCAAATGGGTCCACAGAGAAGGATCAATCTGTTTAAAACCCTAGGTAATAAGAACAGTAATAGATGCTATTCTGCATTCCTAGAATTACAAGATTCTAACAAGACAGATCTCTATAATTTTAGAGTCACGATATAGTGTATTTTTTTGTTTGGGTAATAAAAAAATGCTTAAAAGTGTTACTTGGAACATTTCCAAACGTTAAAAATGTTAAATTTGATCAAATTTGTATTGATACATATAACCCCTGAAATTGTCCACAGCTATCGGCAATGGAGATTACTGCAGAGTTTTTTTTGCTACGGGGTACTTTTTTTCCAGAGTTGAAAACATATAAATGGTAAAATTGCCATGGAAAATGTTAGTGGACACTTTTTCTACACAGCATTTATTTTGCGGTGGACATTTTCTTAATTGTAGGGGTTATACATGTTTATATAGAAAGTCTAATTGCACTAAAACATATGTATATGTTTATATACAGTTCTTATCTGTTTAACATTTAAAGGCAGAAGATTGTATGGATTTCCATGGTGCACACACCAACGTAAAGTTCCACTATTTTAGTGTGGTGGTACACACACCTATGTAAAGTTCCACTATTTTAGTGTGGTGGTGCATACACCAATGTGAAGTTCCACTATTTTAGTGTGGTAATGCACATACCAATGTGAAGTTCCACTATTTTAGTGTGGTAATGCACAACATACCAATGTGAAGTTCCACTATTTTAGTGTGGTAATGCACAACATACCAATGTGAAATTCCACTATTTTAGTGTGGTGGTGCACACACCAATGTGAAGTTCCACTATTTTAGTGTGGTAATGCACATACCAGTGTGAAGTTCCACTATTTTAGTGTGGTAATGCACAACATACCAATGTGAAGTTCCACCATGTTAGTGCCGTAATTCACATATCAATGTGAAGTTCCTATGTGTTAGTTTTTGAGTGGATCACACCATCAAACTAATCCAGTTCTCAGCTCGCTCAGTTTCCCTGGTCGTATAGTGTGCATGTTGTTAGAGCGTGCACCACATGCACATCGGCAGATAGAATCGGCATCATCTAATTACCTTAGCTGGGATGTTGTTACTTGCGTCACTGGCAGTTCATCATCTATTTGCTCGTTCTGATCCCCGGCCTTAATCAAATGACATGCAAATTTACCTCTCAAGGCTTGCTTATTTATGTGGGCCATCAGATAAAAATTCTCTACAGCACATTTGGCTTTCAAGGCTTGATTATTTATATGGCCATCAATACGAGTTAGAGATAAATGTGTGAAATGTTGCATTGCTAAAATTCTGTGAGTTATCTTTTCTATTTATATTGACATTTACATTGTGTATGGGTCTTTGATGTTTAGGGGATCGTTAAAACAGACTTAAAATTGTTAATTCATTTTAATTAAAAAGAAAACTGAGTGTATATGTGGATCGTTTACTGTGTAATTACATTGATTAAACTCAGATGTTTTTTAATTATTGTTTTTAATGATAATTGGTGTGTGTGTGTTTGTTCCGGGGAGTGGGGTATAAAAAGTACTGTTGCTAGTTTAAAAAAAAAAAAATTGAGATATGGTTTTTCATGGGTAATGTCCAATTTCGAGTCATTTAAAAGGTGCGTTTTATTTAAAATGACACTAAAGGGAAGCTATAATTTTTTTATTAAAAGCTGAAAGGTTGAAGCTTCAGGGTTCAGATTTGGAGCTGGTATAAAGATTACACATTTTATAAAGTAAAGTTTGTTTTATTTAATGACATCTCTAGACCACATTGATTTTAATCTTATCATCGGCTATTGGACGTCAATCATATGGTCATTCTGACAGATTTATTTAGAGGAAACCCGTTGCCACCACGTAGGCTACACTTTTCAAGAAGCAGCAAGGAAACTTGTATGTGTTCTGTCCAACATACCACGGCCTTTGATTAACCAGTAGTGGAACACTGGTAGGAACAGAAAATAGCCCAACTGAGACTAAACCTGCCTATTTATTGAATCACGCATGGATCATATTTAGAGTACATGTTTCTGTTAGATACTAAAATGCGCTACCTCAGATCTACAAGCAGCTGTTTAAATTTCATCTACCTGAGTCTAAACCTGCCTATTTATTGAATCACGCATTGATCAGGTTTTGAGTACGTTTCTGTAAGATCTTTGAGTTAGGACACACAATTTAAGGCATCTGACAGATACATGTACATACAAAAAAACCTTGATGAAACGTGCATGTGCTTCCCATCCTCATAGCCTGGATGAGAAAAACATATTACAAGGACATGTACGTATCAAGATAAATTGGCAGAAATCGCCTCTTTGGCTTGTGGTGAATTTTGAAAGACTTTGTGCTTAAGTGATTTTCGGGATAGTATTGCTAGCAGCTGTCTTTAAGTTTAAAATCTCTTGTGAGTCATCTCTAAGACAGTAAGTTCTTTCTTGCTTTTATTTTGTTATTCTAGAATGTATTTTCTAGATGTTTGTAGATCTATTTAGAAGGCATATGTTTAATTGGTTTCTTGCTATGAAACATGTTTTATGTCTTTTTTACTTGCCTGGTGTTAGATAATAATTGAATCTTAAATGTTATCCTACATGTATTTTCTTTGGACAGTTTAAATTAAAAATAAATTCTACTTGCGAGAAAGAAAGTTGAAAGAATGATGTATTAAAGACACTTTTCAGAAACTTTTAATTTTATGACTAAAACTACATGTATTTCCTTTAGATTGATTTCAAATATATCTCCAGTGATTAGTTGTTTTCTTAATTTCTGAAGAATCACAGATTAAATTTATGAATACATGTATTCATGTATATATGAATCTATGATTGGATATTATTCATTCTACTGAAACATAGTCACACTTGATAATTATTACATCCTACTAGAAAATTATTTCACTTGGATTACTACATCCTACTAGAAAAATTAATGATTACACTAGGACTACTACATTCTTCTAGAACATCATATTTGAGGATTACTACATTCTACTAAAACATGATCACATTTGAGGATTATTACATTCTACTAGAATGTGATCGCATTTGAGGATTATTACATTCTACTAGAAAATGATCAGACTTGAGGATTACTATATTCTACTAGAACCAGATTTGAGGAATATTACATTCTACTAGAACATGATGAGATTTGAGGATTATTACATTCTACTAAAACATGTTGATATTTGAGGATTATTACATTCTACTAAAACATGATCAGACTTGAGGATTACTATATTCTACTAGAACCAGATTTGAGGATTATTACATTCTACTAAAACATGATGAGATTTGAGGATTATTACATTCTACTAAAACATGATCAGACTTGGGGATTACTATATTCTACTAGAACCCGATTTGAGGATTATTACATTCTACTAAAACATGATGAGATTTGAGGATTATTACATTCTATTATATCAGATTTGAGGATTATTACATTCTACTAGAACATGATCAGATTTGAGGATTATTACATTCTACTAGAACATGATCAGATTTGAGGATTATTACATTCTACTAGAAAATGATCAGATTTGAGGATTACTATATTCTACTAGAACATTCACACTCTTGATCATTTCTAAAACACTATTTGATTCTATAAATGCATTGTTTAAAAAATGTATTTGAACATTTTTATGATAAAATATAAATTCTAGTCTTATTAGCATCATTTTTGTTGCACGGTCTATTTTTGCTATTTTTTCTCCTATATATTGGCAAATTTTGTGGAAATGTGATTATTATAGCCACTTGAAAAATATATCTTGGTGTATAGATCTTAGGTATATAAACAAGTAATGTACACCTGTAACTGACATGATGTTATGGCAATATAATTAACAACTTGTGTTTACCGTTGCCTGGGCAAACAGGCTGTGTTATGTAATCATGTTAGGTGTCAGACAGCTTTATTCTCCTTTGGCAGTTTATAACATAAAGAACACAAACACACTTCATATGTAGACACAGAATGCTTCACTATGGGAATGTGTTAAAGGTTTTGAATATTCATAACCTTGTTAAATTTGTAAATGTATTTACCTGCTTTTGAATGTCTACCATGCTTGCAGCTAAAACATCCGAATTTTGTAAAAGTAGTATTAAGTACATGCTTTGTATTAAACGTCTGATTCTTGAGATGAGGTGTGATAAGTGTGAAAACTTTACTAGGGGATCAAAGCTTTGAAATTGCGTCACAAATGTTTGTTATACTTACTATTTACATGTAGATAATAAATATTTCTGACATGGAAAAAATTATTTTTGTTGTGAGCTTTTGTCTCTTTTTTCATTAAGGGTGGGAGCTTTTGTCTTGTGAGCTTTTGTCTTGTGAGCTTATGCCATGGATTCATTTCACCATATTTAGAATGCAACATTTTTACAAATGTTTCGAGTTCTATCGGTCCATTACAGTGCATACACAGTTTGTCTAAGAGTTATGTTATCTTATAATTTTTTATTGATGAAAACCTTGATTTTCTTCAACGGAAAATAAGAAACAAATTTTCTTAGAGATTCAGATTTTAATATTTTATGTGTGTTACATTTTCGTAGAGTGGGACGGTCTTTGAAGTTTTATTTAAAATATATTTTGTGTTTCTACAAATTCCTGGATGACATACTGAATGAATATTCAACATTGATGCCACTGTGTGTGAAATGAAAAAAATATTTGTAATAAATCCTAACCATTGTGAATTCTTTATTTCAGAAATTGATCATTTAATCTTTGAGTCAGTTCTGTATGAATTGAAAACAGCTTTATTTTCTTCTTTTTATGGTCGTTCTAATATCACAAATGTTTTATTTCAGAAAATCACGATGTCAATTTTGATGCCATTCTGGGTGAGTTGTGTGAGTTGGAGACGCAGCTAAGCACGACGCAGTCGGAGCTGTCACGCACGCTAGGAAGTTATCCAGTGAGTGTGAGCACCAGCCAGAATAATCGAGATGGTGGCAGCGGTGGTAACGACATGATCCAGGCGGAACTGGATGCTCTTGCTGCCGAGATTACGCGTGGATTAGGCTACTGGAAGAATGGTGGTGGAGCTATGGATACCGTTTGTGATATCGGAGAAACAGATTCAGCTTTTTCTGACAACACGTCTTTACCGTCGTCTGAATCATTTACTTCCATGGTTACTGTATCGTCATCTGCTGACACGACATCGTCATCGTCAGGGGATACTTGCAGCACTGGCAGCGTCATGTCGGCCATGACTGTCCAGAGTGAGGTAAGTTGAACAATTTAAGAACATACATGTATACATGATAGTGTACCTGCCAACTTTTTCAGGTTGCCACCCCCTAGGCTCCCATGTCCTCTTCCTTAGTGCCCCCCCCTACCTCCACACAAATATGAACACACCTCTTTCTTGGTATTAGGTAAAAAAAAAATATATATATTAATTGGTTCTGATGCTGACACCCCCACCCCACCCCCTGCCACTGTCCTTTTTTCTTTACTGTCCCCCCCTGGATCTTTCCACTGAATCCAGTGGGGTGGTACTGCCCACTTTGGTAATCACTATTGTAGTCCCTCACCCCCAACCTGTCACCTATTGCAAGGGAATATTATGGCTTTGCTGGATGCTCAGGGAATTAAGGTTAGTGAAGCAAGGTTCTGAGTACCTCACTACATGTTCTTCATCTATAATACATTTTTTCATTTGTTGTTTTCTCAACTTGTTTGGCAGAACATTGCTGAAGAAGTAAAGCATCTGTCAGATGTGTAATGGTTCATCAGATCACTCCCCTTCAATGAACACATTTGGCTGTTTCTCATTCCAGCCAGTGATCCAAAACTGGTTTAACAAAGGCTATCCTACAGTATGCTGCTAATTGAAAGGAGCAGTCTATGTGTTTATAACAAGCTTCCTCTGAAGACTATGAGTAACAAACACTACAGGGCTGGCACAGCTGGGATAGGGGGCAAGGGGGCTTTTGACCCCTTCCAATAATCTGCAGCACTTTTCTTTTGTGACTATAGGTGCCCTAAAACATATATGGTACATTTTTGGAGTACATTCCAGGTGCCCTTCAGATGACTGATGGTGCCTCAATTAAGTTCTGCCACCCCCTCCACCCCCCCCCACACCCAATATTTATATGGCTATGCCAGCCCTTCTCTTTTGACAGCTACATGTACATGTACATGTAATAACCACTGAAAAAACAATGTGATGGGGTGTCGTTAAACCAACAATTCTTTCTTTATTTCTTTTTCCATGTTAGTGAAAATGGAATTTGGCAAGTTTAGTTTTTTGTGGTGATAATTCTGTCTTAATGTAAATCTTTAAAAAAAACTAAATTTCTGAAGATAAGATTTGCATCCTGTTAACAAATACAGATTATATTGATGTTCATTCAGATGAAAAATGAAAGGGATTGAATCTGTGAAGCAAATCAGTAAAGTATGATGCAATAATTGATTCATCTGTTTAATCTAAAAAGTTGTCAAAATTGTCTTCAGTGCACCAGATTACATCTTTATGTTTATTGAACCTGTAGATTTGTTTCATTCCTTAGGCACTCAGTTTGGTGCTTTTCACCTAAACATATACATTAGGTATCAATCAGCACAAGCAAATTCTGTAAACGTTTGAACTTGTTTTCTGGATAACAAACTTCATTTTATAAAACCGGTCTTGGGAGATTGGCAGTCCTCTTACAGACGGTCAAGAAGGGATGAAGTTGTCTTGTATCATTCTCTTATTGGTCATACATGTTTAACACAGCCCATTTTACAATTTTTTAAGAGCAACAGATTTTTATAAGAAATTTTTCATTCATAATATATACTGAATTTGTTTTCACTATCTTCATTACTGTTTAATGACACCACTAGAGCACATTGATCTATTAATCATCGGTTATTGGATGTCAAACATTTGGTAATTTTGACACGTAGTCAAGTGTAAGCCAGCCTCCAGTGGGTTTTGAACCACTGACATGTTTTCTAGATATTTACCACATAATGCCAAAGAGCTGTTATTATTTGAGGATAGACTAGACAACAAATCAGTACCTCAGGCTGACTATCTTCCTTGCTATCAGTCGTCGGAACGATCCTTCTCAGTGGACCCAATTGCAATTTGGGCTATTTTCTGTTCCAACCAGTGGTCCACAACTGGTTAATCAAAAGCTGTTGTATGTGCTGTTCTCTCTGTGAGATGGTGTATATAAAAGACCCCTTGCTGTTTATCTTAAAGAGTAGCCTATGTGGTGGCAATGGGTTTCATCTATATACATATGTCAGAATGATGATGAGATAAAAATCAATGTGCTCTAGAGGCATAGTTAAATAAAAAAAAACTGTACTTTACTCTATCATGACACTACATCCCACGCCTTGTTTGTGAGAAATGATGATGGTTACTATGGTGCCAGTCATGAAATTCTATCCCTTGAAGTCATTTGTTTTAATACTTTGTAAACATGTTTGTTTTTCAATTTGTATAATGTTCTTTGTGTCCTTGGTTTCATTTTAGAATTAAAAATATATTGTTTTTAAATTTTATTATTATTATACTGAACTTGAAAAAGAAATGACACTTTAGTTAGAATTGGTTGTATTTTTGTTCTGTGATTGAAATGTTATTGAACAGTAAGTTTTTTAATTGTTGCTTCTAGTCATTTAAATATTGATGACATCAAAAAGTGAGATGGACTTTTATAAACAATACTATATTTTTTTTATCAAGTTTAGGTCCATGTTTAAAATTTGTGATGACAGATGTTTATGATCACACGACTCACGTGCATAATTAATTTCGTAAATGTGTACATGTATGCCTTATTAAAAAACATAGGAATAAGTAATTCTCTCAAAATAACTGCTTGTACTCTGTGGTTTTAATCCTATAAAATAACATTAAAAATGGTTAATTGTGCCATTTCTTTTGCTGTTTAGTATATTATTTTTTTGTACTCATGCCAGATGTGCACATAGGTTTAAGCCTGTTTTGCTAGTGCCATTTCTTTTGCTATTCAGTATATTATTTTTTTGTACTCGTACCAGATGTGCACATACATGTAGGTTTAAGCCTGTTTTGCAAGATACATTTCTTTTGCTGTTCAGTATATATATTTTTTGTCCTACCCCTACCAAATGTGCATGTAGGTTTAAGCGTGTTTATGTGTGGTATCAGCTTGTTCACACAGCTTGTACGATTCTGGCTTTCACAATATCACACATATGAGAGCATGCATCCTTCCCGCCATATCTTACACATACATTGTGTTAAGATTACATTAGCAAACACAATGGAACAATACTGGTTGTATTTGTCTTATAGTGTTCACTCTACAAGGTCAAGGTTGTTGAAGTAACTCAACGTTAATGTATGACTCATTTGTGTCCACAAACAAACTGACATCCTGTAGATACTGCAGTAGCAATAACAGGTCACTGAAACCCTACAAAAAGACAAAAATCCTACTTTCCCACTCATTTTTAAAAACATCTCAACAACATGTTGATGAAATGTTACCGTAAATGTCGACCAGTATATAACAAGGCCAAAATTCATGTTGTCCAAAATGTTGAACACCCCAGTACATTGTTTATTCAGTGGCTATTAGGTGTCAGACTTATTGCATTTTGTGACTCATGGTCTTTAGAAGAAACTTAATGGTCTTTAGAGGAAATTCGCTAAAAGACCACATAAGGTACTTTTTACGATTAGCAGACAGCACATACATGTACCACATTCTTTGATAAACCAGTAGTGGATCTTTGGTCAGTGTAAGTGGCATACACTTGCGGAGCCTTCTGGGTTGAAGCTTATATCTAGATTAAAAATCCAATGCCTCAACTGAGATTTGATCCCAGTACCTGCATGTATTAGCTTTGAGAATGATAGCTTAACCACTGTGCCACACGGTCATAATTTTGACCTGTGCCCATGTCCAGTTTGGTTCGGGCACGTCCCCAATGTCTTAAGACTAGGGCACCGGGTCCAGGGAGAATTAACACAAACAATTAACACAAACAATTAACACAAACAATTAACACAAACAATTAACACAAACAATTAACACAAATAATTAACACAAACAATTAACACAAATAATTAACACAAACAATTAACACAAACAAGTAACACAAACAGAAAAAAAGAAAGGATTGTTTATTCATTAGTTATGCATGTAATGTGTCACACAAAACCAGCTACTGCTCTATGCTACTCTTTTTATTAGCAGCAAGGGATCTTTTATCTGCACTTACCCACAGACAGGACAGTACATACCACACACTTTGTTACACCTGTTGCAGATCACATGCTGGAACAAGAAATAGCCCAAACATGTTATGCAATTGAAAATTAAATATGAGAGCGGGATGTAGCTCATGTGGTAACGTGTTCGCCTGTGAAGTGGTCAGTCATTGGATTGATCCTTCTTAGTTGACCCATTTACAGTTTGGGCTATTTTCCATTCCAACCAGTGGTCTATGACTGGTTCATCAAAGGCTGTGGTATATGATGTCCTGTGTAGGAAAGTGCATATAAAAGACAACTTGCTGCTTATCAGAAAGAGTACACATAGCCTATGTGGCAGCAGCAGATTTTCTCTAAAGAAATATGTCAGAATGACCATATGATTGAGGCCAATAGCCGATGATAAGATAGAAATCAATGTGCTCAAGAGGCGTCGTTAAATAAAACAAAATTTAGTTTTTTGAAAATTAAATATATGCGTAGGCTACACAGAAGCCACATGCAATGGAACATTAGAAATAAATATTGACCGGTTTCATTAATACTGTTTGTATCACTTGTTTGATTCCGAACATCTAGCTTACTTCTTCCGGATCAATGTCCTGATCAATGCTCTGCCTGAAGGCATTGTAAGATTTCAGAACAAAGTCGATTCCGGGTTTAAAATAAAAGAAAAAAATGTGTGACGCAGTGCACAAGAAACCTACAAAACGAAAATTAAATAATTAAAGTTTTTTATATAGAAAGGGTTGTCTTTTTCACAGCTCAAGCAAATTGACCAGGAAGACAATTACGGCTATGATGTAGGCGTTATATTAAATTTGAAAAAAAAAAATTCATCATTTGTTACAAATTACATTGGATGTGTCAAAACAATGTGAGTCATGCATGTGTACTGTACATATATCTTTTAAAAATAAATACATTTACTTATTTAAAACAGTAGCTCAGTTTGTAGAGCATATGATTGTTTTTACTAAATGTTACCGTGTCTGTGGGTACATGTGTATAAAAGATGCCTTGCTCATAATGAAGAATGTAGCAGATTTCCTCTTATGAATACTTTGTGTTAATATTACCAAATGTTTGACATCCAGTAGCTAATGATTAATAGATCAGTGTGCTCTTGTGGTCTCATTAAACATGGTGAAGTAAAGTTTGTTTTATTTAAACATTAGCACATTGATTTTTATCTCATCATCGGATATTGGACGTCAATCATATGGTCATTATGACAAATTTATTTAGAGGAAACCCACTACTGCTACATAGGCTACTCTTTCCGATAAGCACAAAGGGTCTTTTATATGCTCTGTCCCACAGACAGGACAGCACATACCACAGCCTTTGATGAATCAGTTGTGGACCACTGGTGGGAACGGAAAATAGCAAAGGCTGCAAATAAGTCCACTGAGAAGGATCGATCAACACAAAAAACAAAGATAAAAAAATATGTAACATGTGTGACTCCCTACAGCAACTTCCAAAATCTGATTATTAAAGACCTCTTGGAGCTAATCAAACAGAGTAACCATCTTTTGTGTTGGTTACAGTGCCTGTGCAGCCATTTAAATATTGGTGGGGGGGAGGGGGAGGCAAGAATGAAAAGGTGTGCCATTTGAAGGGAGCCTATGTAAAAAATGTAAATATTGTCACAAAAAAAGGGTTCCCCAAATTATTGGGCGGGCAAATGCCCCCTTCCCTCTGCATCTCCCACCAGCTGCTCTGGTCCTGGACTTATAAGGTTGTAAATGATACTGATAGGAAATACATAACACGTATACCACAATGGATTCAAGTGGCTAGCTTGTTTTTGAACTTATTATCACCGTGTTTGAACTTCTTGTTCTTGTAAGTGTTAGCATCAGAACGGAAGTTCCTGATCTCCACACCCTAGACAATGGTAAATGTTTACTTGCTACCCAAATAAAACACACATGTTTTTTGTAGCCTGACATCAGGTGCACCTCACAGCACAAGTTCCTCCCCTACTTGTAAAATCAGCTTGGTTGTATCAAATCATTCAGGCTGGGGTATGACAGAGCTGACCTGATGGTGGGTGTTATACTCTCCGAGATTGTCCTCAATTGTTTTCATGATCCAATATGAGAAACCCGCGCACGATTTGAAATTATATATATAAAGGTTAGCGCCACATTTTGACTCATACATCCTTCAGTAAGCCGAATCCAGCAGGTGTTCAAACATACCTGTGGTCGAAATTATCCAAAAAAGGAAATTTACATTTACAATTTGTTGTTTATTATTTTAAAAAAACAAAACACTTTCTTACTGGAAGATGATGAATTGGGCTTGAATGATTCTTTGAGAAGTGTTTTTTTATAAAAGTTATGAAGTATGGAGGTCTCTGCTGGGATTTCCCTCAGATTGGGGATAAGACCTACACATTCAGCTTCGCGTGTTTCTTGGGCTTGAACAGCCCACATCACATGCTAGAAGTGTTTCTCAAGGTAGGTGAGACGTGTGTACAGGCAAATCTTCTCGATAATTAGAATCAAATGTCAGCATAAATTAATGTCATTAGCAGCTATTTTAAAAGTCTGGTTGATAATAATTGGGTAAATATTTCATAAAAAAACTAAACTGGATAAGGTTTGTACACAGAAAGTTGTTAATGCTAATTCTTTTCTTAAATATGTTTATATCTTTTCACATGCACAAAATGTAACTAACTGCAGATTCAACTTTTTATTAAAACGCAATTTTTCCATTCATTATTAACATTGAGCTATACAGCTCATCTGTAAATACAAATTACATATTACAAGTTACAAATACAATACAATACAGAACTTGTATACAGGCAAATCTGTTTACATTTACAATGTATGTACGTGTAAATCTTCTTTGCTAATTACAAGTAAATGTCAGCATAGATTAATATCACTAGCAGCTATTTTAAATGTCTGGCTGATAATAATTGGGTAAATGTTTTATAAAAACCCAAAACAAACCCCACAGACAGGCTCAGTAAATGTTTTGTGTGTACACAGAAAGTTCTTAATGCTAATTGTTTTCATAAAGAATTGTATATCTTATCACATGTACCCAACGTAACCAAGTGCAGATTTGACTTTTTATTAAAACTCAGTTTTTCCATTCTTTATTAACATTGAGATACATGTATACAGCTCATCTGTTAATACAAATACGAAACAAATACTAATTACAGATTACAAGTTACAAATACAATACAATACCAATACAATACAGTACAATACAATACAATACAATACAATACAATACAATACAATACAATACAATACAATACAACACAGGACAACACAGGACAACACAACACAATACAGGACAAAAGGCTCTGATATTCAAGAAGACATATACACAAAAAAATATAACATAATGAACAGACATACATGTAAATGGAAAATGCCTTGTATAACTTTTCTTAATTCTAAAGCTTTATATAAAAATTTACCAAAGTTGCATAATTGTTTTACATTTTCTATATTATATAATTGCAAAAGCTTGAAAAAAGATGGGGATTTTCCAATAATAAGTTTTAATATTTTTTTTCTTAACTCATGATATAAAGGGCATTTAAGAATAAAATGAAACTCATCATCCACTACAATCTTATATGAAAGGACTTGAAAATAAAAGGGGTACCGCCTTGATGGCATAGTAGTTAATCTACCAGTCTCATGGCTGGTTGGTACTGGGATCAAATCTCAGTCGAGGCATGGGATTTTTAATCTCAATACTAGCTCTAAGCCAGAGAATGAGTGCTCCACAAAGACTTAGTGGGTTGGTGGAAGCCACTTACACCGACCAGTGATTCACAACTGGTTTATCAAAGGCCGTGGTATGCTATTCTGTCTGTGGGAAAGTGCATATAAAAGATCCTTTGCTGCTAATCGGAAAGAGTAGCCTGTGTGATGGTAGCAGGTTTCCTCTGGAAGACTGAGTCTCAGAATGCTATATGTCAGACACCTAATAGCCGCTGAATAAATAATTTGCTGGGGGGTTGTTAAACATACAATGCTTTCCTTTCAATATAATATGTTTATGGCTTCCCAACCATCCTTTTTTCTATTTTGATCTTCTGTTATCTCTGTACTAAATTTAACTCTAGAGGTAATTCTTGCCTCTGATGAAGACCTACTTATACTATAATAGTCAGCTACTTTAATAGCCAGCAAGAGCTCCTATCTAGTGAAAAAATTTAGACAGCAATGTACACAAATCATTACTGGATACTTATCACTTTTCTCTTTAAAGGGCAGAAACTGTTTCACTCAGAAAAGTTTTTTGTTTAACAGAATATTGGGTATATGTTGGTATTTGGATGGCTGACAGATACAATGCAGTGATAATAGTAATATATTAACAAATTGGAAATATCTCAGTATCTTTAAGTACAACAAGAATACATGTACATCAATATAAAGTAAAGTTTGTTTTATTTAACAACTCCTCTTAGAGCACATTGATTTTAATCTTATCATTGGCTATTGGACATCAAACATATGATCATTCTGACATATTTCTTTAGAGGAAGCCTGCTGCTGTCACATAGGTTACTCTTTTCAATAAACAGCAAGGGATCTGTTATATGCACTTTCCCACAGATAGGATGGCACATACCATGGCCTTTGATAAACCAGTTATGGACCACTGGTTGGAACGTAAATTAGCCCAAACTGCAAATGGGTCTACTGAGAAGTATCGATCCGATGACCGACCGGTTCACAGGCAGACATACTACAGCTTGAGCTACATCCCGCAACCAGTTCTTACTACTAATGATTGTTAGTGGACATTTTTTCATGTCACCATCCAGCGCTTCAAGACTAGTTTATCCAGATGAAATCATTCCATGCTGGAATCTGGCAATGTTTTGCATCACGGAGCCGTCTTCATAAATCACTTCAGAGTGATTACTTACACATCAGTCAACTTGCAAGTAGTGAACAGAAGATGCAAATCTTATCTCCATGCGTTTAGTCCGACTGAGTGAAATATTCTTGCAACTAAATGCAGCTCATTTCTTCCACTAGCTCCTAGCTTCCACAATCAGTTATTGGATCCATCTCCTTTAGCAGACCCATTCGGACTGTTTCTTGTTTTAGTCATTGGACCATAACTTTTGTTATTAATTCCATGGTATGTTCTGTCTTGTCTTTGGGAAAACACATATTAAAAATCCTTTTTGCTAATTGGAAAGGGTAGCCTATGTGGCAGTAGCAGGTTTCCTATAAATACCATCCCTTGATAGGTGATATTGAGTTTTTGTGCAAAAGGTCATTAAACAATCATAATAAAGTGAGTCAGTGGTCCAGCAATAGAATGTCGGACTCTCAAGCCGATGACAGTGGTTCAAAACCTGTTGGAGGTTGGCTCACTCTTGACTTCATGTAAAAATAACCAAATGTTTGACATCCAATGATGATTAATAAATCAATGTGCTCTAGTGGCGTCGTTAAACAAAACAAACAAACAATCATACTAAATACAGTTACCATGAGTCAGAAATATTGGGAATTAGATACCCAATACATGTAGCTGTGATTAACCACTGTGTTGGGGTGTCATTAAACAAACAATCTTTTCCTTGGTTTGACTCACTTCTGTATTTCAGAAGACACAAGAAGTCTTATCACCGGAGGGTTTATTTTCACTGAATGGGTTGACTCATGCTGAATGGAATATGTTGGCACTAAAACTACATATAGCTCAGGGAGTGGGATGTAGCTCAAACGGTAACATGTCCGTCAGATTGATCCTTCTCTGTGGACCCATTTTGCAGTTTGGGCTATTTTCTGTTCCAGCCAGTGGTCCACAACTGGTTCATCAAAGGCCGTGGTATGTGCTGTCCTGGGTGGGACAGTGCATAAAGACCCCTTGCTGCCACCTGGTCCACAACTGGTTTATCAAAGTCCATGGTATGGGACGGCACATATAAAAGATCCCTTGCTGCTTTTCGGATGGAGTAGCCTATGTGGTGGTAGCGGGTTTCCTCTAAAGACATGTCAAATGACCATGTGATTGACGTCCAACAGCCGATGATAAGATAATAATCAATGCTCTAGAGATGTTAAATACAAACTTTACTTTGTGTATATAGCTGCTTCAGAACCAAAGGGGTGTAACTCTGAGTTGGGCGATTACTGGTATTACTGAATGCATCTAAGTGAGCTGCATCTGGTGCACAAAGGGTGTATGAAGGTTTCTGAAGCTATTCCACATTTATCTTGAAATCAAAAGATATTCCACATAAAACTTGTCTAGGTAAGAAACAATTGTTGGCCCTTTTCTCCATTACCTGCTACCCAACTTACACCATTTTGGTTCTGAAGCAGCGACGTATTTTCTCCATTACCTGCTATCCCTACTTACACCATTTTGGTTCTGAAGCAGCGATGTATTTTCTCCATTACCTGCTACCCAACTTACACCATTTTGGTTCTGAAGCAGCGATATGTGTGTGT
The DNA here is from genome assembly GCA_032355785.1 of Symmetromphalus regularis. Taxonomy (NCBI): domain Eukaryota; kingdom Metazoa; phylum Mollusca; class Gastropoda; order Neomphalida; family Neomphalidae; genus Symmetromphalus; species Symmetromphalus regularis. Next base: position 16,724 of record JAULBS010039072.1, read on the forward strand.
GTGTATGTATATATCTGACTTTATTTTAGTTGGTGTTACTTCATTGCCTGGTCAAAAACATTGGTTTAAATTTGGAATTTTGTTTGTCTTATGTAGTTTATAAAAAGACCTAAAACCATAGCGGCTATCTTGAAATCCAATATGGCAGCCATCTCACATAATTTCAGATTATTCCATGATACTCTCTGATATTGAAAACATGGGTAAAGATGCTTGATTTATAGTTGTGGGTGCTGTAGATATAAATATATTCGCTAAAATGGAATATTTTGGTGGCCATATTTGATTTCAAGATGACGGCCACCTGGGGGCGTTATGTTTTGAGGTCCATTTTTTTTTATGATCCTTAGATATCATACTAACACTGTGGGAAGTTTCATGATTTCCTGAAGAAAAGTAAGTTTGTTTTATTTAACGACACCTCTAGAGCACATTGATTTTTATCTTATCATCGGCTAATGGATGTCATACATATGGTCATCCTGACATATTTCTTTAGAGGAAACCCGCAGCAGCCACATAGGCTACTCCTTCCGAGAAGCAGCAAGGGATCTTTTATATGCACCGTCCCATAGACAGGTCAGCACATACCATGGCCTTTGATAAACCAGTTGTGGACCACTGGCTGGAACAGAAAATAGCCCAAACTGCAAATGGGTCACCTGAAAAGGATCGATCAGATGACTGACCGGTTCACAGGCAAACTCGCTACCGTTTGAGCTAGATCCCGCTCCGAATTTATTTAACTATATTATATTTATTAACCAATCTGGGAATTTATATTAGGAATTTTCAGTGCCATTTGCCTTTGGGAAGGGGCCAATTTTCAGTACTGTATAAAGTCTGGATAAGTCCCTGATTATTTTTTAAAATGTGATCCATTTCTGTTAAATCCACAATGAGGAAAATTTGAACAGACTGGTGTGTCTAAAGTCAAAATTCATTTGCTTGGAGCAGACAAAAAACTATTTTTTTAAAGTCTATGTAAATACGATACATTGTTTTGAGTATAAGGGAAAAAATTTCTGCTACCATTTAAAAAACATTTTAATGCAAGAAGTCTTTAAAATTCACATATAAAAGATTGGCATTGTGCTTAAATAAATTTGAAAACAAGGGTAAAAATTAATCTTGGATACTACTTTCAACACATCTCTTTTCTACATGAGATACAAAGCTTTTATTCATAATTGCTAGTAATAATGACTCAGGTATGGAATGCAGTGGTACTGCACCTTTAATGAAAACCATTAATATTAGGAGTCGAAATTCTTTGTTTGGAGGACATGCCAAACATTGCCTTGGTTGTTCTTGGGATCAGGTGAAACCACAGGGACTGAGCAAATATAAAAGTTATTTTGGGGGCAAAATGACAAAATCTGTGACCCCATCATGAAATGTTATCTATAGAGTATAAAATATCTGATGGCAGTGGATTTCTTATCTTTTATTTTCTGTTACATATGACTTTTGATAGCCAATGAATAAACATGTCCTGATGGGTCATTAACTGCATATTCTGCACCATACAATACAGTTTGTTTTTCAACCCTAAGGTAAAATCTCCATAAAGTATAACAAAATATTTAACAATATATGTCATGGCATCAGTGTAAAATAAATTTCTAGAAATAATTTTATAAAATAAATATAATGTAAATTTTATCTCTAATTCTTCTCTTGTCATAATTCCCCAAGTATTCCAGAGCTGGGACCTGGCACTCTTGTTCCAAGTAAGTATGTGCAAACGGCATAGAAATGGAAAATTGCACCGACCAGCACGAAACAGTGCCAAATGGCATGAGCAAATGGAATGATACCATCGCACTTGAAAAAAACGACCCCTAAGACATAGACAATTCCTCCTAGAGTCAGTTCATACACTCCAGAAAGCTCCTTCTGCAAAGATGACAAAACATAAAATACATAGAGATTACATAACGAGACCCCGTAGAATGTGTTTTCAATCATACATCATGAGCGAAAATGACATTATTATTACTTTTTTTTTCAAAAGTGTTTAATGAATTCAGATTTGTCTGTATGGCATAAGGTTTTCTATTTTATTGTTTTTTTAAGGAATAAACAAACAATGAAGGTGGTTTAACGTGTGCAATTTATGAATGTGAGTAGAAATAGTTCCATCTGATCAGAGGACATGACTTCTCAAAATTTAAATGGGTAAACCATGTGAGTTTACTGAAATTTATCAAATGGTTGTATCCTCCACTGCAGTGTAATAAAGTGACATAACCAGAACTGTCAGAGGGAATATGGGTGAGGACACATTTGCATCTATTTTTAGTGGTTACTTTTCTTTTTTAATCTGGTGTTTCAATTGCCAAATGTTTAATTTTCAAAACGAATTTAAAATGGATCTTTAAATTATTTTATCCACAGGGATGTATACACTCATCATTCAAACATAACCCCTTAAAGACATAGTAATTTAAGGGGCTTTGAAGTCTAAATATTGATTATGAATGAAACTTACATGTATTTGTTATACTAGGTCTTGTTTTCATATCAAGCAAGACATTTTAACTGAACCATGGTATAAGGAATTCTAAGTCGTTTTTGTTTTGATTTTTTCTCACTTTTAAAAATTTCTAATTTCAAGTTCAGAACTCCTCGTGGTTGCGAAATAAATTAGTACGAAATGTTTTTGCAGCTACAAAAATATTTAGAATTTTTAAAATAATGGATAATTGGGAATAACCTGTCAAATGGCTCAAAATATATACATCACACATTCAACGGAAAAAAAAACAGAATTTTTTTTCTATTTAATTGTCCGTGAGCATAATTCATTATTATTTTTAAAATACTGATAAGTGAGATGCTGTGTTTATGTAAGTAGCTGAATGAAGTATTTCTATGGACAAATCAAATATTTATATTTAAAATTAATTCTTTGTTTGGAAATTAATTAGGTCAAGGGTCCGTGGGAGCATGCGTTTAACCCCCATTCCTCAAAGGGACCAGGACAGAAATATCTGTATATATTGTTGAGAACTACTTACCATTTGAAAGACTACAGCAGCAGGACAGATTCCAATCACCAGATAGAACATGATCTCCAGCCATTTGTATCTGAAATAGATTTCAAATGTTATAATTGCTTCTAATTATTACATTTTACTTACTTGTACACTTATTTATAACATAAATTAAATAACTGGCCTTTTATTGAAATAGCATTTAGTTAGATAAAATAGGGTCATATAGTTTAGGTCACATTCCTATTTAATTTAATTTTATTATAAAAAGAAAAGAAAATTCAAAGCATCCCAATGAGACTACTACAATTTATGTTTGTTTTTTGTTTAACGACACCACAAGAGCACATTGATTTATTAATGATCGTCTATTGGATGTTAAACATTAGGTTATTTTGACACAGTCAAGTGTGAGCCAGCCTCCAATGGGTTTTGAACCACAACATTGCTACAGACTTATCTGGATACTATTAGATCATAGATATGGAACTAAACTATTTTGCTTACTCTGGTTAGAAAGACATAAAAGTATTGAGAACAACAGATACAAAAAATAATTCCTTAAAAAAAGCTTTAATATATTAATTGTTACTGCTTTCTGTTGACATGAACCAAAAGGTTGTAAGTCTGGGTTTGGCACATACTGGTATCACTGAATGTCCTTAAGTGAACTGCAACTGGTGTATAAAGAGCGTTTAAAGGTTTCTGAAGCTATCCCACATTTATCTTGGGTTAACCTCTCACACCCTTTTGGCTCTATCTATTAGCAACTAGTAGTTTTTGGTCCTTTTCTCCATTATCTGCTACCCCATCTTACTATACCCATTTGGTATTCAAGCAGCGATATGTTACTTGATGAAGTACATAAAAAATGTCTGATTCATGCTGTTATCATAATATGGTGCTTACTGTTCATGGTATGTGTACTGATAAGCTATACCAAATGCTGCCATTAGCCAGATGAGCCACACTATCTGCATACCCCACCAACCAAGATCTTTCAATGTTAGCCTGAAACAAAAATAAGACATATATCTGTGAATTAATGTACAAAATTAACAAATGAAATGAACTGATGAAATAAAAGCCAGTAAATGAATTTATAAAATGAAGAATTAAAAACAAAAAAACTGATGGACTTAATGAAATGACAGAATGGAATAAACAAACAATTCACTCATAAAGAAATTAATTATTTTATACTGAAAATTATGATTGGATTATTGGTGAATTCAGAAATTTTGAAAAGGTGTGATGTAAAAAGTGTTTTTAAAAATTTAACCTTGAGATAAGTTTAATATCTAATTATACTAAGGTCAGACTAATATGATAACTGCCTAAGTAATTTTTCCCTGTTTTGATATTATGTTTTAAGATTTGTATTTATTATATCATTTCACCAGCTATAACTTAAGACATTTAAAGTGTTAAAAACGAATACCAATATTGACTTTTTTAAGTATTTTGAAAAATAAATGAGTTCAGGTATGTGTATATAGCAAATAAATATTTTATTAATGTTAAATATTTGATTAGTTTTTATTTGATGAAAATCCACAAAATCTCCACTTACTAAACACCATAAAATGTGCAATAGTGATACAAATATTAAAAAATTGTGATAAATTTTGTGAAAATATCTCTATCCCATACGTCATAAACCCAATCTCTAAAAACATTCACATATCACGAATCATTAATGTGTAGGTGAAAGAACCCTTGAAATTTAACAAATATATTTATGTACTTTCATTTGTACTGAGACAGCATATTGTTTAACCTGTGGCCAGGGTCTTCAGTACTTTGAGAAGTTGTTGGGTACAACAGTAATGGTAGCCGGTGATCTTGGCATGCATAAAACAACATTTTTTACCAAAAATAAAATTAGGCAGTGGTAAAAGCTGTAACATGCAGCGATTTACCGATGGTGACAGGGTACTTTTGAGGTCACCGAGTGGCTAGTTGATGTCAAGTGAAATATTTAAGATATAGTGTGACAGGGTATATACAGCAAGCGAAAAACAAGCACATTGCTTAATTATCTGTTGCAAACATATGACATTTTAATACATGATTTACAAAACAAATTACTGCTTTTATAGAAGCTACATAGCTTTTTGTTATTTTTCATGTTAAAAGTACCACAACATAGCTTTTGATATATTAGTCATAGATCATTAATTGCAACTAAAATATTCCAGTGAATTAGTCTGTTCAAGTAAAATCTCAAACACTTCCCCAACAAGAATAAGTGAATCCAAAGTATCTAAATAGTAAACAAAAATAGTAATAAATATGTTTAAATGGGTCAATTGAAGATATACTTGTATACATATATACATATGAAAGAGAACAAATAATTTTAAATCCTGTGGCATGTCCAGGAGGGAGGGCGCTCACAAACATTTCATTGGTTACATTCATTTTCTATCAGATTACATTTATCATGTTAGGCATTTACTTTTGTGCTGGGGGGGGGGGGTCATTATAGAAACAACAATAAATACTCGCCCTTTTGAACATGCAACTATGATCAGTAAAAAAAAAATGTCACCAAAAATGGATGTTTCTATTAAAACTATATGGAAAATTAATAATTTAAAAAAGGAAAGGAAAAAAGGGAATGTAACATGGTTCTTTTTATGCATGTCTAATGAATACATCAACTGCAACAGACTACTGAGTATTCTCTTAAATTAGCAGCACAGTTTTTGTATAAATATTATGCATTACCCCTGACAGGATAGCCTTTGATATAAGCATACTCGTTGTGGATCACTGAATGGAACAGGATATGGGGGAATGATCTTATATATGTAAAAGTGAGTTAAAATATAGTGGCAAAGTACCCTTGTGAAAAACATATGCCTATAAGCTATAACCTGAATTACGAGGTTTAAAGTTTGATATGCATGCAGATTATCTATACTGGATGCATACTCTAGCCATACTTACCATTACAGTACAAAACCAAAGCTAAATACCTGCAGCTAATCCAGGCATGAACTCTGAGCAGAACATAATAAACACAGACATCAGGATCTATATTTACCCTTTATTATCATTTCAGCTTCAAGCAGATTATTTTACGATAATATACTCAATAAAATTAATTAAAGAGCCAGTGCATGAAAAACCCACCACACACAATTTTGTGATTGTTTTGTTAGATTTTACAAAAAAAATATTTAAAAGTCATCTATTATCAGAAGTTAATGAAATAATTTAACACCAGCAAAAAATAACCAAAACGTCTTCTTGGCTTAATTAATTTTATTGAGTGTAAGTCAGCATAGGCTTTTATTTTTATAAAAATATATATATTTAACTTATTTCGATAAGGCTGCTTTCATTTAAACTGTACCCTGCAGAACTAATGAAGGGTCACCCATATAATTATTGTATTGACAAGAATGGAATAAATCTCAAAACTCAAACATTGTAACCATGTTGCAAAAAGCATGTGCATGTTCTGCTTTCCACATGCTAAAGAGAATGGGTGGTTAAATTTGCATTCTATATTTTAGGTCCACATCTATTAAAAGGTAAAAAATTTGCAAATAAATACTGGCTCTAAATACTTGAACATGAGTCGACATAGCACTTGAAAAAGTGGCCTCAAACAATGCCTAAAATCTCATCATGACACTTCAAACGATGACAGAAAAACCCACATTTTCAACACATATGTTTTGGGCATACAAATGCATAAACTCTTGGTACACTTGTAAAAATATTGAAAACAGTGTTGATTGACAGTGATCATATTTTGGTGGATTGTCCTTTCCTACAACCCATTTGAGACAATGTATTTGGAAATGGAAATGAGGGTGTGGTGGAATCATCGCGATGCCATCCACAACTCATTAATTTTTTTAAAATAAATTTTTACAGGACATTTATTTTCCATGTGTGATATTTTCAGTTTATTTTACTATAGTGTTATTTATTATTTTGTATGTTATATATAATTTTTCACTACACTATACTGTACATATACTGTATTAAATCAGCTCTTTAGATATATTTTTTTATGTGTGATATTTTCAGTTTATTTTTACTATAGTGTTATTTATTATTTTGTATGTTATATATAATTTTACACTACACTATACTGTACATATACTGTATTAAATCAGCTCTTTACATAGATTTTTTATGTGTGATATTTTCAGTTTATTTTTACTATAGTGTTATTTATTATTTTGTATGTTATATATAATTTTACA
>JAULBS010039073.1:0-10009 GCA_032355785.1 Symmetromphalus regularis
GACGTCCAATAGCCGCTGATAAGATTAAAAATCAATGTGCTCTAGAGGCGTCGTTAAATAAAACAATCTTTACTTTAAAAAAAAATTACTAATCCTCCACAACTGATTGAATCCATATGACTGATACATATATGCAATATTTTAAGCCCATCCTGAGAAGGCAAACTTTAAGATGCTTCTCAAGGAACATACATAACTAACCATGGTAGTATATCTTTGTATAATATACAATGATAAAAATTAAACTGGGACCAAAAGAAAGGTATACATTTTTGTGCAAAATATCTTCTGGCCTGGGTCTAACATTTAAATTTGTCATTTTTAATTTCTACTTGCCTCAAGCAGGGGGACAAGTGGCTCCATGGGATGTTTTAACGTTTTAATTGGCATGTGAGTATAATATTTGGGGTTAACTTGTTTTTCCAATGTTAACTTTTGTACCCTTCTTAGAATGTCATAGCGACACTTTTAAATTATATGACTTCAAATTCTTGTTTTGAATATCAATTTTCTGGTTATCTATATGTTTATAATGACAAAAACATTTGTGAGCAAGTGTGTCATGGAAATTTTGAACACATTAATCATTAACCAACATAAAGTATCAAACATCAAACCCTGCAATTAAGAAAATATCAACAGCAAAATAAATGTTGTGAAGAAATTGTGTCCACAGCATTTTGCACAGCAATTTTAACATAAAGTATAACATATTTTTAATAATAATAAAAAAATACATCTTGAAAAAAAATAATAATCCATGGCAAAAATAGTGCCACGGAGAATGAAAAACTCCATGGCAATCTCCACGGCATTGCTGATTGCCACGGGCAATTTCAAGGGTTGAAACACCCACACTTGCCTAAAATTGTGCAGTGAACGTTCATGTTAAAATAAAACAGTTGATAATTAAATGTCAGGCTGTTAATACCTTGTTTTGATGAGGGATTCATGTGCACAGCTTGACAGTGAAAGGCATACACCAAATTCAATCTGGAGGCAAACTCTCCAAGGGGAGACGATTCCAAGAAATTCTTCAGAGCTGCTAAAAGGTCAGATTCGCTAGGATCACCATCCTAAAAACAATTTATATTTTGTGTTAGAATAAATATTCCTTTTAGCTCAGTTATAAAAACACATAAAAAATTATAAAACAAACCAAAAGCTGTTTATTTATTTATTATTTACCTCCTTTTGTTCATCAGGTGACACAAAATATCCAATGAGCTGATAGAAATGAAACCACCAATGGGAAACATTCTGTTGCAATTTTTTAACTTCATTATCCAAGGAGCAACGCCAACAGCTATACCAAATAAGAAAACATAAGATTTAGTTATGAAAAGCAATTAATATTATAATGAACAGCGAAAGAAATGTAAATGTTTGTTCAGATCCACTTTAATCAAATTAAGACGAAAAAAAATCATAAAACTATAAAACTCATGCTGCGCACTATTTACACTTCTCTGCACATGCCTCCAATAAGTAAAATGGCCAATGTCAAAATATGGTTAACTTTTATTCAATCAAACATTGCAAATTAAATTTGCATTTCTTTTGCTGTTCAGTATATACCCATGGCAAACTTTATAAATGTACAATTAACTTTTTTTTATTGAATAAAAGCATCTGCCAGTAAAATTAATATAATGTTTGTTTACTATTACAGGTGTCTGTTAAACAATTTCTTATTATAAAAATTAATGTATATTAAGTAATATTACAACCAGGGCTGGATTTAGACTTTGGGGGCATGGCGCACTTCAGTTTATGGGCGGGGTCCCTCAACAAAGAAATTAAATTACATTACAAATTTTAAAAAATGAACTATAATGAATTAATAGAACTAATTTTATAAATATCACGTTTTTTTAATAAAGGATGTCCTAGGTCTTGGGGGCTTCTCTGGATGGGGGACCTGGGGCAATTGACCCTTTTGCCCCTTATAAATATGGCCTGACTACAACACCAACCTGAGTTCTAGTTTCCTCCACTGAATAATAACAGTTTTAATTTCTGTCAACTGTGTCATCATGGATACATAACTTGCAGCATTTGCCTCCCAGTCCTAAAACATTAATATATAAGATTTTATTATGAAAAGTTTATAAAAAGAGAAAAAACATCTATTTACTTTTAATCCATAAGTTTAGCCAAAAAGAGGACGTTATAAAATTTAAGAAAACTGGATGTCTAAAAAAATAAAAGGATTTTTTTTTTTTAAATTAAAAATTAAATAGAAAAGACAGCATCATACCCTAATTTTTTGGGTTCTTAAAATTGAAAATAATTAATTACAGATTAAAAAATTAATATTTTAATTAAATTTTTAGAGGGGGGGAGGTAAGGAGTGAGAACCATAGGGATATTTTATGAAAAAACATTGAGGAATTAATAAATAATATTTTAACATATTTTAAATACATGTATAGTGAAACAATTTAACACAATAAATACTGGTTAAAAAGAAAACGGAAACAAGTCCTTTCATTTTAATAATTAATCTTTTTTATAAAAATTTAATTAAGGGCAACAATTGCTTCCTGGAAGTGGGAAGGGTTGGAGCATCCCCCTGTCGAAAAGGGGGAGTGTCCCCCCTTCCACTCTGGACTGACACCCCTGAATTTAATTGCACAAAATCCTAATAAAATAAAACTTCTACAAGACCTGTGATTTTTCCAGCAACAATTCCAATCCTGTGAGAAATCTCATCACCGGACTTGTGACTGGGAAGGATATGATACGTTCAACAATCTGCTGTAGCTGTTTCAATGTCGGATGATCTGGCCACTCTTTCTGCAGCTCAGTGATCTGGGCAGAAAACCTATCTAGAACTGGCTTGCACTGGATTACCTCAGGAATATTAGGATCACGGTAAACATCGTAAGATTCTGTTGGAATTTGATGAAGGGGATCATCCTGAAAATAAACAAAAAATTTAATTAATGTAAACAGATAAATACTTGGATATCATTAATTAATAATTTTTTGGCATATAGTTTATAGCAGTCTGAATGATCGAATGGTGCCTCAAAATATGATCTTTTGTTTAATTTTACCAAAAAAAATTCTACTATCCCTAAAATAAAAAGAGAAGTAATGGACTTCCATGGAGGGTTTAAATTAGTCTGGAAAGATCAGTTTCTGACTTGAAAATGATTTTTTTTTTTTAATGACACCACTAAAGCACATTGAGTTATTAATCATCGGCTACTGGATATCAAACATTTGATAATGTTGACATATAGTCAAGTGTAGGTAAGCCGCTAATGGATTTTGAATCACTGTTTTAAGTTTGAGAGTCAGACAGATGTCCTATCACTGGACCACTGAGACTCACTGAAGAAATGAAATAAGCCTTCCTTGGAAATATTAACTCCCTCCACAACTAATGAAACAATTTTGTTTCTTTGGCTTCCAAATTTTTTGTTACACTCCTAACAGTCTAAGTAGATGAAATCTATTGTTGCCACACAGACTACTTTTATCTGTTAGGAAGGTGAATGAGTTTAACATGTTCACATCTAATTAAGGTTCAAACATGCTCACTGTGTATATGGCCAGCCTGTACTCAAAATGAAAAGAGGAAGTTGGAGTGGAGGATGTTCGAGTTATGTGCATATTAATTAGTACTTGTTTGTATCCATTTAAGGATCATGAATGCTTTCCTGGGCACACAAATCAGCTTCTTGTGCTGTCTGTCCAGAACAGAGATTAGTGTTTATAGGAGAGATGAAACCCACTTCTACCACACTGAAGTAGCAACTCTTTCCAATAAGCAACAATGGATCATTTACAGGCATTATCCCAAAGACAGGACAATACAAGCCACGGCCTTTGATAAATAAGTTGTGGACTGGTTGGGGTATGTGATGTACACCTACCTACTGAGCCTTGTAGAGCTCTCATTCTTGAGTTAAAACTGCTATCAAGATTAAAATCTCATTACTTGACTGAGATTTGATCCCAGTACATACAAACCTCCAGTCCAATGGCACAACCATCACACCACTGGAGCTGGTTATCAATTACAAGCAATTCAGTGTTCCACATCACGTAGAAATGGAGATATAGTACCTCCTGATGCTCGAAATTACTTAATAAGAAGGGAGGGAAAGAGTATGAACACGTAATGGATATCTGCCGCAAGAGGTAAAAGCGCATACCGCTTTTTTACTGAGGAGGTATAACTTGTACAATTTCAGTCACTGATTGAATGTAATCGGGTCTGCTAATTTAAGTGATAATTAAAATGAGAATCAAACTACAACATAATATTATGTTAAATATGTATTTTCATACCCTTTGAGTTTCCCCTCTGGAAGTATGAATACCCCCTGACTTTAGTACAAGGAAATCTGAATACCCTCACTTTTCCTGAGAATGTGGAACACTGCAATTATTTAATGACAAGTACACGCCAAAGCCTATGAAATATGATTGATTCCTTTAAATCAGGCATGGTACCGACAAAGAAATGGTTTCCATGGAATGATGTCACCCCTCATAACGAGAAGTAGAATAGTTTTACATGACCATGTGCCATGCTTAGACGACGATGACTGCATGTGCAGAAGCTACCACACAACCTCTTCTTCTCTCTTAGCTTTTGCTGTGTTCAGTACAAAATTGCTAACTAAATGTAAACAAGGTTTTGCACTTCATATTAAACCCTACGAGAACATTTTGAACCAGTGAAATTGCTACGGAGCGAATGATTTTTCTTCTGTTTTTGTTTAAATTATTTTTAAATCTTTTTTTTTTCTGCTTTTCGTGATATTCTGCAATTTCACGGAGAAGTACCATGTCTGTTAAATGTGTTTACAGTTTAAAAATTGTTTCCTTTCAGAGTAATTGCTGAATCATTGTAGTTACTTGCTTTTAAATACTTGTGAATCCAATCTAGATCATTCTATTTTTGCAATACATTTTGTATTTGAGCTGTTCACTGTAGAGAATAAATGTTTGCTTCAAACAACAGTTCTGTCCTTTTGTCTAGTAGAAGTAGTTTATCTGTTGACACTAAAATTAAGCAAATATTACTAGTACTTACTCACATTGCATTCACATTACTTCAGTCAATATTGTAATGAGGTAAAGGGGTCATTTCGCCACATATTGGACACTTTAATACCAATGCAAACAATGTCATGCATATGTATTTATTTAAAAATTAAAAACTGAAAAGAAAGATTAAATTGGTATGTGTTTCATGCTTTCTACCTATACAGGAGCAGGGATTGAATTACATCAAGGCATTGAGGCATTTGCCATGCCATTCTGTCTCTATGCTGCAATGACCTTGCAATTTCACTTCTAACAAAGGCAAATATTGTCATGTCTTTTTTTCCTGCTTGTCCCATAGGAAACTCAAATTTGCCGTTGTGCCCCTGATGTGTTCTCAAAATTGCATTGGCACTCTCTTGATTCCTAGGAATCCAAGGTAATAATCATTGTGCCCCTTAAACACCAAAGTTCAACCCCTGCAGGATCAATGCAAAACAAAATTATTTGCTTAAATAATACAAAATATATGTTTTCTCTCACCATGTGTTTATCATACTTTTTCCATTTTTGTTGAAACAGACAATATACATGTACAGCCAAGTTAAACTAATAACATTCCTAATAATAACATATTTCTCTTATTTGCATAATATCAAGCTGCACGAAACCATTTAAAAGAAAATGCATGGTCCTTTTAATTGCATATGTTGTTTTTGGTAATGTCTGGTTAAATAAACATACAAAAATGTACAAAACTCATTTTTTATCTTCAAAAGAAAGAATAAGACATAAAACATATTTTTATTAAAAGATCAGAAAATAACCACAAAGGGAGTATAGCTGTATATTATTTTGAATATATTTCACAAGCACAGTTGCAGGATTTCTGAAAAAAAGGGGTCCAAGTGTTGATTTCTGAAAAGGTGGAGTGTCCAAAAGTGATGAGTGAATAGAAAAGGAGAAAAAATTGTTAATTTTCACATCCTTCCACTCGGTAAAAGGTTAAAAAAAAAAAAATTTTGGATAAAAGGGGGTTCTTGACCCTCTATATCTGCTACTGTTTTATAACATTCAGATTATAATATCAAAGAATTTCTTACTTTATGACATATATAGTGATTTTGTTTTTCATTCTGTTTGATATATATTTTTTTGATTTTATACCACATACTGCAAAACTGGTCACATGATCTTAAATTAAAATTTCTGATAAAAGGATAATCTTGTTAATTACTTGAAATATTTGTACATCACACCAATGCAATTAAGAAAAATCTACTCTACTGTGTACTTGTTAACACTGTCAGTCATAATGGCTTGTTTGGTCAATAAATTAAAAGTTATTAAAAATCAGTTAGTTATTTATAAACACTGAATGACACAAGCATCCAACCAAATTGAAAAAAAAAAAAAAGTATGTTAACTTGACAAATAATTAATTTTACTTGTTCAATGATAGAAATTTTCATTTCCTAATTGCTATGAGACACTGAACGGACATTTTCCTGCTTGCTATAGTACAGACACATTTTCCAGACTGCTATGGAACACAAAACCAATCTTCTTGATTGCTATGATACAACACATTTTCCTGATTGCTATGGTACACACTTTTATACTCCTACACAATATACATCTTTTACAATCTCTGAGGCATTGTTAAACAAAACAAATATTATAATAATGAAGTCTAATAATCAATAATTATACAAAAAGACACCTAAAATGTAGAATCCCAGATTTAAAAAATGCAGTTGCTTAGCCTATTCATTGTTTGTTTACCATGATAGTGGATGACACACATTTAATTAATTATTTAAAAAAATCTTTTTAATACTATTTACTGGTACATATATGAATTCAAATTTGAAAGTTTATACATGTAGTGAAATGTTTTTAGTTTTTTTAAAAGAAGAGGTAAACAACAAACATGGTCTAATGTGTGATATTTAAGAATGATTTTAATTTGTTTTTAGTTTGTTTTGTTTAATGACACCACTAGAGCACATTGATTTATTAATCACCGACTATTGAGTGTCAAACATTTGGTTATTCTGACATGTAATCATGTCTGATCCAGACTCCAACAGGTTTTGAACCATAGTCATCAGTTTGAGAGTCCGATGTTCCACTGAAGCTCACATTATGAATGGGAGTAAAAATAGTTTTGCTAATCACCTGATCAGAAGTCATAACCACTCAAAATTCAGTGGTTTCATTAAACAAAAACAAACAATTAGGTGCATTTAAAACTTTTTATTGTTAATTGTTGTTTATTTTAGGAATGGATATGAGCTTCACAACAGTGAATTTGTATTAAATATAAGTGTTAAAGCATATCTGTTTCACTACTCAAGTAAATAAAATTTTGAAACAAATGATCAATAATTAAAGTAAAATTTGTTTTATTTAATGATGCCTCTAGAGCACACTGATTTTTATCTTATCACTGGCTATTGAACGTCAGTCATATGGTCATTCTGACAATGTTTTTTAGAGGAAACCCACTACCGCTACATAGGCTACTCTTTCCGATAAGCAGCAAGGGGTATTTTTTTTATGCATTGTCCCACAGACAGGACAACACATACCACAGTCTTTGATGAACCTGTTGTGGATCCACTGATTGGAATGGAAAATAGCCCAAACGGCAAGTGGCTCCACTGAGAAGGATCGATCCGACAACCAACAGCTTCACCAGTGGACATGCTACCGTTTGAGCTACATCCCGCTCCTGATCAATAATTAGGGATATGATTTGGTATGCTAACAAGTTTACAAATACAATAAATAGCTCTTCCTTTGTTAGGTTATGTTTAACTTGTTCTTTATTGTCCACAGCTAATATTTAGTTTAGTCGTGGGTGTCAGCATCACATCAATGGATTTGCATTAAGAACAAGAGCTATGTCTTATTTATTTTGGAATAGATATAAGTGGCAATCATTTGTCCATACTACGTGAGGTTAGTTGAGTGTTTAAGTTCTGAATCGCATTAATGAGCATTTATTTAAAAATATACTCTAACAAGTGATGCCAATTATCTGAATGGCTTTTGTGTTCTGTGGTATTGGTAACATTAACTCTTATTTACTTTATTCATTCATTGATTTATTCATTGAATGCTCAAGCAATTTAGGTTATGTTTATATGACAAAACACAGATAAAATTTCCCAGATGCTACTGTCATTTGTATGATAGAACCCGAGAGCAAAAAATAAAACTTGTTCCTAAAATGAATGAATATGGTAAGATTGTCACATTACTTTTACTTTTAACCTTGACACAAGTTGTCAGTGGTAAAAATCTGACAGAACTTTATTCCAATCTGTTCAATGGATATAATGCACTTGTAAGACCAGTGCTTCATGCTTCAACAAAGGTGAACGTCACTTTCAAATTGACGTTATTCTCTCTGATTGATCTTGATCAGCAAAGAGAAGTATTGGACTTCCACGGTGGATTTATATTAGTCTGGAAAGATCAGTTTCTGACTTGGAATCCTCAAGAATATGAGGATACAAAATGGATTGCACTGACTGCAGATAAAATATGGAAACCTGACATTCTACTGATACAAGCCCTTACAGATGCTGGAACAAGTAAAACCAAAATCAAGGTAACATTACAATATGATGGTCAAATTACGTGGAGAACTCCTGGAAGAAAGACAACTAGGTGTAAAATGGATGTGACGACTTTCCCATTTGATTCGCAAAAGTGTAATGTGGTTATCATGCAGTGGAGTGACGCAAAAGAGAAAGTAATTTTGTCAAGCGATAACAGCAGCATCACCAATATTGACTTCACTGACAATGGAGAATGGCAATTTCTCGGATTTCACCTTAGAAAAGATGACATTCAGCAGAGAACGTTTATTACTTATACCCTACTCTTCAAGAGACTCCGAATTTTTTACGTCATCAACGTAATCCTGCCGCCGCTGATCCTCTCCTTTCTGAGCCTGACAGTATTTCAGCTTCCACCAGAATCAGGAGAAAAACTCACTCTCTCCATTTCAATCCTGCTGTCCTACTCGGTGATGCTGGGAACCATCAACAGCTCACTGCCCCGTGTTTCAGACAACGTGTGCATCTTCAGTGTCTACCTCGTCGTCATGTTCTTTCTGAAAGCCCTGTCTGTGGTCTTCACTGTCCTTATACTCAAGATCAACCATGGACAAATCAAAGCAAAGGATGGAAGCTATAAACCTTTTTTATTCAAGTCCAAATCCAAAATCAACCCACAACATCTACACATGAACAAGAAGGACAAGTTGGACAGAGAGACTGATGTAATAGATAACTCCAACACGGTAAAGGAGACAATTCTGACTCTGGATAAATTACTATTTTGGGTGTTTAGTGTTGTAACTGTTGTAACAACTGCCATAGTCTTCATGGCTATGGTGATACTTTGAATGCAGACACACATATTGTTAGCCTCATAGCATAATTGGCTATCTCTCTTTTTAAGCTTTTGATATGCCATCTTGGATATGGTCTCAAAACTGCCTAAGACTCAAACAGACGAGTTTGGCAGATATTGATTATGTACTGTATTGAGCGTTCTAATTGGCTGTATTACATAGGCAATAATGCAGGGTGAATCTGCAGTGTTAGGGACCTGAAAAAGTTTGTGTTATTTAACGATGCCTCTAGAAGACATTGATTTTTATCTTATTATTGGGTCATTCCATGTCAAATCAACAGATTTTCTGACAATTTTCCACCACTCCATCTTAGAATTGCACAATTTTTTTTTCTTCAAAATATCCATTAAAAAACTGATATCCTGATTTGTGTTTTTGTCAGATTTGTGGCATGTGAATTTGAGCGACCCTTTTGATTATCATTTTCAAAACTTCATAAAAATTGTAATAATAATCACAGTTTTCAAATTTGGTATTTAAACTAATCAGACAATATTAAGTGTAAGATGTGTTGGGAAGAAGTTGTGGTACCATATACCACTTCAACAAATTTTATCAATAATATTT
>JAULBS010039084.1:0-10008 GCA_032355785.1 Symmetromphalus regularis
ACTTATTTTTAAAAATGAAAAGAAATTAGATGTATATACATGTATATAATAATTATATATAATTTTATATGCATAATATATGAAAAGAAATTAGATATATAATGTATACGCTCAGGAAATTAATAACTCATATGTAATTTAATACTAAAATAATACATTATTATTATATAGCATAAACATTTTATTGATAAAATCATATTTGGTACTATTATTATTATGTAATAACAAAATAAAAATAAATAAACAACGACCAGATATGAAACGACCGGGGACGAAATAACTCCAGTTTAAAAGTAACAAGGGCGAAACAAATACATAATTGGGTTACGTCCCTTACTGATGACTCTTCATTTTTGAGTTATAATAACAATATATTTCCTGAATGTACGAAAGAGAATATTATTTTGGTTAATTATTAGATCAAATGCTCATTTCTCTAGTTGTGTTACGGCTTGAGATTGCCGATAGCTGCCAAGTTCCAACTGTTTTTACGTCATATTGTGGTGAGAAACATTAATTTCAGCGGAACTCTGCTGTCTGCAGCCAAATTAGCCATCGAGATGATCGACATATTTGTGAAAATTAACAATAACAACGCAAATATGAAATACAGTTATTTAGGCAGTTCTGGATCTTGGGCAGTTCCGGATCAAAATGTTTTTCAGCTTGTATAAATGTCGAATAAATAACCGATCCAAAACATTATTATATTTGTTATTACCGTTCGTTTTATTAGTGAGCTGTGCTGAAACAATAATAATCCAAATTTCACCAGAAATGTGTAAATGCGAACTTTAAAAACTGTCCTCTGAACGAAGTTACTCAATGGAGACTCGATATTTACCGTACGGTGTTTTTGAAAGTTACACCAACGACAAAATAGGTGACAGTTCATAATAAACATTGCCTACAAATAAACTACATTTTGCACTTAATAAACTAGTAGAGTATGATTTTTGTTAATATAATTATATTAAATTTAAAAGTTTGAAATCGTACCGTGATTTTTTTGGTCAGTTCCGAATCACATTATAAACCATGCACGTGCTCAACGTTCTTTGTAAATTCCTCCATTTTTCAAGGGCCGTCGCGCTAATTTACAAACTTGATTGCAGCCTTAGGGTTTGTTTATGGAACGGTATCCTGCAGTTAAAATTTAAATATTTTTATAGCAAACCTTTTCAAAGAGGTTCACTTGAAAAAAAAAATGTTTAAGTACTTGTAAGCATCGATAAGTGGCGTGATCCGGAACTACCCAAATGATCCGCAACTACCCAAAATAATAAATATTTTTAAAGATCTACTTGGACTTCGTACTATATATTTTATTCGTTTTAATTGTTATTGTAGCAAAGTAAGTAATTGTTTGTTGTGTTACAATAAAAATAAAATGAAAATTTGATATACGATCACATGTGAACGAGTTCAAAAACACTTGATCCTGAACAACTGTAATAATAATACATTATAGTTTCTATAAAAAAAATATGACCGCCGATACTAAACAATACCATACGCATCGTGTGAGTTCATATACATTATAAGAAAATAATAATGATAATAATTTTATTGCTAATCAGTTAATATTATATGAAACTATTATCCTAAAGACTAAAGTGCCAAAATGTGTCCTCTGTCCATTTTGCTTTGTATGTTACTTCCGAATAAATAATAGCTGTGAATTTTTATTGCCCCGAAAATTGGACGTTGTCGATGGCAAGAAAAATGCTATGGTGCACAATGTGGTTTACTGCTGTGCCCTTCACATACATTCCATGTTGTATAACTTATAAGTTTCCTTCCTTGTCTCATAGCATTGTTTCACTGAGCATGCCCAATAATTTGAATAAAAAGTGTAAAAACAACCATTTTTCTTGGGAGTTTTGTTATTAAATTTATTTACGTTACAACTTCAGTCAACAACAATCCAAAATGCTACTGGTGCATTGCAAGAGATTGATACCTGGACACAGCCAAGAAATTAATCCCAACTCATATGAAAGTGCAATTTACTCAGTGGCTTACATGCCAGGGAATGTTATTTAGCCCCTCCCAATATTTTGCTGATAGTTGGATACCTTTCTATAAAAAACATTGACCCTTCCACCAATGTAATCTTACCCCTCCATTACTATTATTTCAGGTGGGTGTTAAGTAATATTTACTCTACTGTTCATGTTGGTATGGAGTTTAAACACAACTGTCTAGATCATGTTTCAACTTCTGCATTTTAGAGAGACACTTAGAAAAGGATAATCAGTGAGAACTAAACTTGCCCATTCCCATTAGGGAATAGTCCTAGCCCTTCAATAGTTAAATTACTATTGGCAATGTGGTAAACGGTACCCGTATAAAATAAATTGTATAGTCAGGGTTTCTAGAATACGGTAGTTTTTGCGGTCGGACTACCAAATAATCGCTTTCCACTAGTGCGATGCTAGTGGAATTAAAAAAAAATCAGAACGAAAATTGCAATGAAACAATACAAATAAAAAAGTGTGTTATTAATATTGCCAAGATAAGTTTTTCCGCTACATTCGTAATTCATTTGCTATTCAACATGCTACGTTCAGTATTAGAAAGCACTCAATATGCTTTTTTTGGATAAATAAAGTCGGACTATTATTAGTCTGGAACACGTCAAATAACTCGCAAGCGTAATCTGAAAAAAAATGCTTTATCTGCTATTTATTCTCTTGGTTCCCATTTATCATGACTGTAGACATTTAACAACACATGATAATATATATTGATTAATGTGTTATTTTTCAGCTCCTCTGTATGAACTGCATTCCTGTAATCACCCTGACCAGGCTGACAGTGAGCACAAACTGAGCTATGCGGCAGTGGCTGGTATTGTGAGAGATTCTAAAAGAATCAAAAGTGACGATTTTCACAAACAGATTGTAGAATCAACTGGATTAAGAGAGAATTTCAACATAACTTTGGAAACATATTTACCTTCAGGTACAAACTAATTACTATAGTGAGTTGTCAAAAGCAGACAGGTACATGTAGTAAGGTAACATTATTCAAAAGGAGCAAATGTCAATTAAAACTGTAGGGATAAAAATTAATGATGGAACCATATTTACTGTAACATCCCACCACAAACTTTTATATTTGCTGTTGTGTCTGTGATGTGTCCCTCTGATCCCAGTATTGATGAAACTTTATTCAACAATACATTTATAGTCATTGATATCTTCTTCTTTCCAATCTAGCTATAATGTAGGCTTATCATGAGTGTATTTTGTCTGTTGCTTTTGTAACTTGTAGAATGTAACTTGGTACATTATTAAAGAAAATGTATTAGAAAATACTTGTTTATGATTGATAGATAACAACTCCTGTGAAGAAAATGAACCAGTAATGAGCAAGGAGGAAACAGTGACGAGTACAAGCCATATATCAACTGACACACCTGAAACTGACCACGAGCCCCTCGCTGACCTTAGCTTGAATGATAACGACAGTGGAACAAAGCTTAAATCTACAAAACATAATGAGTGCATTCCTGGCACATCACAAGGCTGTTCGGTTGAAGTAACCCACGTGAAACCTGAAACAGACTCATGTTTTCACACTGTTTCATCTCGGGAGTCATCTTTGACCCATGATGACCAGGGCGGTGAGAGGCGAACCAGTGTCACTGTAAATTCGAAGAGTCACAGTCCCACACCGAGACTGCCATCATCAATACATTTCTTCTCTGGAAATCCATGTGTGGAACGCACCAAGGGAATTCTGCACATATACAAGGATGGGTATGTTTATTAACAATTAAAGAGTGTTTTCACAAAACTCACTTAGTCCACAATGTGTATAAATGGACATGGCCACATTTTAATAAATTTACAGAGGTAATTGAATGTTTTGTTACTTATTATAATATTAGTACTCTCTCATAACATCCCTTGTACATCACAGTTACACAAAAAAGTATTTTGGATTTTGTCACCTTGGATATATGTATTCTAGCAGTGAGAATGGTAAAACATTGTTTTTTTCTCAAATTGATGTCACTTGGACTTGGTGAATTTGTCAAAACACTCAGTAATTGAATAATTTATTTTAAATGCATATGTATACTAATACATCAGACAGTATAGGTTTACGTTATTTGTATGTTGTTGAATTATTTAAATTTGATTAACACTGAAACATGAATTCAGTGAATATACATGAAGATGTGGCTATTACAAGTTGCTTTTCTGAGAAAATTAAACAAATTAATTATTATGAAATTGATTACGATCAGTAACAAATATCTTCACCAATAGAATTTATATTTTAAGTTATATCAAATATTAATTTAATTATTTAAAAGAAATTGCAGGAAACTGAACTATTCTAAAATGTTTTTTAAATACATTATGTAATGATGTCTCATGAATACATTAGATAGTAACTTGGAATATTTTTTTTTTCTTATTTAATATTTTATTTTAGTGAAAGAAAATCTCTCGATGCTGGCGTGGCTCGCAGTGAGATGATCTGTATGTTGGGAGTTCCAGCTTCCTTTATGATTCATGATCTTCTACAGTTTTTGGCTCCAGTCAGGTGAGCTTCATGGAGATTTGTTATTCATCATGGCATTAATACTGCTATCAAGTTGCAGTCCTGCACAGTGATATTCAGCAGTCTGAACAAACAAAATTGTTTTATTTTACCCCAACTGCTAAAGAGACGAGGCTTTTTAATTGTATTTTGGCTTCACTGGTGTTTCAGGTAATAAATTGTTGAGATACCTCAGACAATGTAATGGTTCAGTAGCCATCTTATCACGGTCCTGAAAGAGTCGTTTTCACATTAATACAAAAAACAAAAGAAGAAGAAAAGATGAACTATTTGTTTTCTTTGGCTTCAAAATACATTTGCAATGCTCCCTTACTGACTAATGAGAATTCAAGCATAAGAACAAGAACATATGGCCATAATGGCATGAAACCATGACATTTTCTTTTATTGTATAATTAAATTTGATTTGTATAGTAATGAATATTTTCAGGTGAGAGGATATATTTTATGGAAGACTTTTATTTAAATCTGTTAAAAGATATAACTCTGATTTAAATAGTTAAGTGTCATCAGTGCCAATATATTAGAAATTATTTATTATTTTATATTTAGATCAGAGTTCAATTTGAGGACAGATTAAAAACATAATTTATTGATTGTAAAATACTTTTAAAAATTATTGTTTCTTTGTATTTAGTTCAGAGACTAATCCTACAATAGACTACATGCGAATAATTCGTAATGCAACACCCAACCAGTACATGGTGTTGATCAAGTTCCGCGATCAGGTAAGCACTGAATATATAGAATAATACTGATGATGGTATTAACTTCAAATTTATAAAGTAGATATTTATTTCCATTTTAAACTGGACATATTATATTTGTGGTAATGATACAGGGATTTTGGAGGAATTTGATATTGGGGGAGGCAAATGGGGACATTGAGGATATTAGTGAGGCAAAATATTGCCCTACCTCCAATGCTTCTGGAATATTAAGGAACTGGTCAACACTTTGGACAGTACGGACACATTAGTTTTGTCTGTTTGGTTCTACTCCATGAGAATTCATTTTCAAACAAAAATATTTTAGTAAATGGTTTTTAACAACTTACTGTAGTATATATTTACTTGTCAAGTTGAAATGTTGGAAAACCAACTTGCCTAAATGTTTTCTGAATTATCCTTTTCAAGTGATATGTTCTATTTTAGTAAGCGAATTATAATTTTAACTTTGATTTAAATAGTTAAGTGTCATCAGTGCTAATATATAAATGTTTTGTTTACTCTCTTGTAATTTACAAGTATTATTTCTTTCATCACTTCCACTAATACATTTTGTTTTGTATAATGTTATAAATCATATTTTATTACCCATACGGACATGCACAATAAATACTGGTCTCAGTGAGACGTAACACTTCTAAGTAACATGATAGAATTGCAAGTGACATGACATGACAAACAATAAATTGACTTCACAAGCATTGACTTACGGTGAAAGAACAATTATTAAAATTAATGTTGGTAAATAAAATTGATGTTGAGTAATAAATAAGACACTAAGCTTGATTCCATTTCATATCAGTTTTATGTGCTTCATGAAATGTATTACAAAATTATTTTACTTGCTAGATCAGCTTGATGTGAAATTGAATTGAGTTTAAACATTGCTCTTGTTTTTACAGTCGTCAGCTGATCAGTTTTATGATAACTACAACAATCAGCCATTCAACTCTTTAGAAAGTGACATCTGCCAGTTGGTGTATGTGGCTAGAGTTGAAATCATGAAGGAATCCGAGGTATGTTTACAGTGTGCACCATCTATCAATACCAAGTTAATAATTAGTTAATTTAACTACTGATTAGTGATTTTTTGAAAGTTCTAATTTGTTTAGGCAAGACAAGTACTTGATAAAGTCATGCAAGACTAATTCTGTAGTATGTGAGTTATGATCTCAAAGACTGTATATCTTGGTTTTCAAACCAGGAATTTAATGAGACAGGGTGCTACTTTGTTTGACGGGGTCTTTGTAATGCAATTTTGTCAGGCTTCGTCTGAACCACTATCCTGTTATTTGGAAACGTCTTGCCATATTCAGTTTAAATATTTTGGTTTATAGTTAAATTTATAGTCATAATATTGTATTTTGTTTTCTATATAGGGAGCCATGTTGCCTATTCCTGGTCTGACTGAGTTGCCAAACTGTCCAGTGTGTTTAGAGAGGATGGTGAGTAATGATTTCAAATCTTTCTTATTACCCCAGTGGACACTCTTAACTGGGAAATATTTTAAATATTTTCTGAGTAAGAAATATTATGCATTGGTTTAACAAAGTATTTCATTGGGTAGCTCTGACCATTATGACCAATAAGCTTGCCTATACTAAATGTGATAAAATTTTGTAAAAGTGGAAATGACGTTGCTGAAACTAGAAAAAGTACAATGTAATGTCATCCCCAACGTTATAGGATAGGATTTCTCTAAACTGTTGCACCATTTAAAAGTTTAAAGAATAAGTTTAAAACAATTTAAAAATAAATTTTTTTAAAAGAAATAACAAAACATCCCACTATTCTAATAAATAGAACATCAAACTCGTTACCATTTATTATAAAATTTATGTCCCTTGTGAAATAGTTTTCATTTGTCACTTGCTAAAGCTCATAACAAAGAAAAATTATTTCACTTGGGACATAAATTTGATAATAAATGGTAACGAGTTTGATGTTCTATTTATTATTTGTTATTTCTTAAAAAAAAATTATTTTTGAATTGTTCTAGCCAGGAATTTGAAAGGATATGGTGCTACTTTCTTTGAAGCAGCCTTTATAATCAATAGCGGTCATTAACTGTAATAATGAAATAATGCTTAATAACTTATAATATTATTTATTGTTATCTTGCATTGCAAGTGCCAGGTACATTTAATGTTTAATGTGATAGAACAATGACAAATTAAAAAGAAAAAGTGTTATAAGGACAGTGCATAAAGTCAACCTAGATTGTATTCCCAATACCAAACTTGGAGACACAATCACCAAGAAAAGCTTAAGAATGTTCATAAATTTAACTAAAAGGAGCAAAAAGTCAGATTAGACCAAGTTGCCATCAGAATATCAAGTCTGGCAATGAATGATAGTTCATTGACATTGTCTAGTTCAAGTTTATCATTTGGAAGATTTCAGTTACAAAGCTAATTCCTCCGGTCATTTTGTCTGACACTCATGTTTTAGCTTTTAGTGAAAATCAATAATTAACTCCATATATATGTATATTACTGATATTGGGCTAAAATAAACAATAAAATGCATACATTATAAAACCCAAGTTATGTTAATGTTTTAATTGTCCTTATGAAATTGTCTGACAAGAATATTTTTTTTAATGTCTGATGCAGATTCATTGATATAGGACATTTTGACAGGCACAACAAAAGTGATTATTTTCAGGCCTGAATATAAACTTTGCCTACATTTATTCTCTTATTTGAGTAATGACATGTTTTAAAGCTGTACATTGTGTATTGGTGTTAAGTTATATATCAGGTGTGGACACTAGTTTTAATGAAAGGGGATTTAAATTGGTGAATTGTTTTGGTTTCCATTTTTTAAACAATACTAACTATTTAAATATGTGGGAAACCACAGGGAACCTAAATATGTAAGTATAGTAATAAAGACGTGTGTAACATCCGTTTCTGCTCATTTCCTCTACTTTATAAACAAAGTGAAAAAAACTTTGTTAATAAAACAAGGGGGGATTTAAACCCCCTAAACCCCTCGTGTGTCTGCTACTGTAAATTGTTTTAAAATAATTTCAGGATGAGTCAGTGGATGGGATTCTAACAGTGTTATGCAACCATGCGTTTCATACAACATGTATTGCCAAGTGGGGAGATACCAGGTAAATATAGGTCAATCTCTTTGTCAAGAGAGCTTTATAAATACAATCAGTTGCACGTACATGTAAATATACGTTTATTTGTTTGGATTGTTTACATACAAGGTAATGTAACATGATAAAGAACTAAATATAAGTAACTTGAGAATATATTGATGTAAGTCAGAAATGTTCATTGTTAATAGGGGTGCAACTATATGGCCAAAACTGTATTGCGATATATTGCGATACAGGAAACCCATATTGCAATACATACTGCAATTACCAAGATGTGATAAAATCATATTTTGATACTACCTTACTAATTACTAAACATTTTTCAGGCAAACAGACGTACCCGTTTCTGATGAAATAAAGAGAATATATAGGAACAGTAGATGTTTATGTTTTAATTAAGTTTAACTTTTATTTTTATAACTAAACTGTCATAGTCATAGTTTTTACAGATGGATACTCATGTTGCAGTTTGTATTGTGCTCAGCAAGTATTGCAATATACCGGTATATCATTGCACTCCTAATTGTTAATATTAATAAAAATCTACCCACCCTAAAAATATTTGAAGTTCATAGCAATACATGTCTAGAACAAACTGTATATATTTTTCTTTTATCTCTTGATTTATTTTATTTTTATTCTATATCAAATGATAGAAAGAATGACATGAAATGATTTTTGGTTTGTTTGCTGATTTTATGTTTGCACTTTATGATTTTATTGTCTCTGTGCAGCTTTCTGTGTTATTTCTTTAACTTAATGATGTTTTTGTTTTATTTGATGACTCCACTACAGTACATTTATTTATTCATCATCAACTACTGGATGTCAAACATTTGGTAATTTCAACATGTCAGTGTAAGTGAGCTTCTGGCGGGTTTTGAACCACTATCTTCAGCTTGAGAGACTGATGTCCTACCACTGGACACCCATTCTCACCTAACTAAATAATGAGTATTTTTCTTCTGCAGTTGTCCTGTTTGTCGGTACTGCCAGACACCAGAGGAGGTTGCTGATAACTACTGTATGAAATGTGGTTCACATGAGGTACATTTTGTGTTTATTTTCATGCTATTTTTTAAAAGTAAAACCCAATTTTGTAAACAAAATACTTTATATTTTACAATTAACAACTATCATAAGAGCTATTAGAGAAATGATCACACAGGATGGAAGGTTAATAGGATGAGGTTTTTTTTGTTGTTTTGTTTAAAGCACAAGTTAAAAATAATACCGTTTTGGGTTATTGTTTTCATAAACAGTATCTACAAACATCTGCTAAAACAGATGAGATAAAACAAAAAATTATAAATTTTTATTATTATATCTTTTAGACATTTAAATTTCGTTCACGAACAGCAAGGTAAAACGTCTTCAATTCCACCATTGCTTATCTCCCCTTTTTCACCGCAAGATGTCGCTTCTCTGTGACGTAGAATGGCCCAAATGATATTTGTGTCTCTAGTAACTGATAGTGAAATGGCTTCAACAGTTCATTTTCTTTGCACTCAGCTCGCTATCAACATGTTTTTTGAAGATGAAATTGAGTGTGAGGACGTACCAATGTGCGACAGATTATCTATA
>JAULBS010039095.1:0-10008 GCA_032355785.1 Symmetromphalus regularis
AATTCTGACAACACTTTACTTACGGTGCATTTAATTCCCATGTGCCCAGACATGATAGAAGCATGAGCTAGTTTAAGTACTTTGCTACGATACGGCTGAGGTACTACAAGTTGGGTAAAATTACCTTCTGTGGTAGATTTGAACTCACGGTACAAAATACCTTTCTTCCTGAAATATTTACCCTTACCCTCTACACTATGACCCTCATCTGCTAACTTTGCTAACTTCTGAAGTGTAGGATCTTCTTCCTGAGCTTTTCTCAAGTCATCTAGTGTGACACTATCTGCTATACATTCAGGCACTTTAAGAGAAGGATATTTCTTACCTTCTGCTCTAACTTGTTGTCTCGTTTGTACTGCTTGTACAAGTTTCCAATTTGGATCTGGATTACTTGGTGCTCTAGCAGCTGTTATGTTGCCTAGAATAATATCATAGAGCGGATATTCTAAACAGCATGCTTCTACCTCACCTGTGTAATATGGTGTGTCTATCATCACACAAGCAATAGGTGCTTCTACTCTTGAACCATCGGCTAACATGCATGTTTGCACCTTACCTGTAAGTTGCTCATCTGAAATGTAGCACTTTCTCACCACTACAACCTGTATCACGCAGAACACTTACCACTTCTTTTCCTAACCATCCTTTTGTAGTTGGCATGCCCAGAACATCACTCTGTAAATGACATGATGTATTAAGAACACATTTACTGTTTGCCATCGATTTAGTTACTGTGGTTACTGTTGAAGTATACGATACGCATGCACCACATACCTGGGGTTTGAAAACATCTTGTGGTCTTGTATTTTCAAAGTTAGGTTGTGACCTTACCCATGGTTGTGATGTCATACATCCTATCCATTCCCTTTGAGGCATCTGAAAATATTTTGTAGCAATATGACCTAATTTACCACATCTGTAACAATGCCTTAATGAACCAGAATTTGCAAATCCCTTTGGTTTAGAAAATCTGTTCTCTATCCTACCTTTGTCATTTCTCTTGTCAAATACCTGTTTACTCTGTGGTAACGGGGACCCTACATTTGGTTTCATCAAGTCCACTGCCTAGTGAACATTGCTTCACGAAACTGATCTGCTAACGTGGCCATTTCATTCACATTTTTAGGGATTCGTTCTTTCAAGAACAAAGCTAAATTTTTGTTACACATATTTAAAAACTGGCGACGCAATACTAGATCATACAAACCCTCATAAGTTTGATCAGTCTTTGACATAGTGATCCATCTAGTCAAATAACTTGCTAATCTCACTGAATATTGCATAACGGTCTCACCTACTTCTGGCTTACCAGTCTTAAATTTGTGATTAAAACCATCTTCTGTCAGATCATACCTTTTCAGTAGAGCCTCTTTCAATGCAGGATAATCTAAAGCTAAATCTGATGGCATCAGTGCATAAACATCTAATGCTTTACCTTTTAATAATGCATATCTAGTGGCCAGTTCTGAGTTTTTGCATGTCTCTCAAAGCGTCAAGATAACTATCCATATCATCTTTCCCATCCTCAAAAGCTGGAATTTTAGGTCACTTTGGTACCCCTTGAGAAAACACTTTCTCATTAAAACCTAATTCTGCCCTCTTGCATTATCTTTATTTCATGCCAACAGTTAACACATAACCTAGATAGCTACATGTATCTGGACTGTTGATTGAGTAATCACTTTTATTACACTCCCATGTCTTGAGTTGTATCTTGAGTTGTTTTTCATTGATTTTAATCAAATATGATCTTTTCTTTGAAGGACCCATCACATATACTCTATAGTTAAACATAAATGAGTCATATTATTAATGTCAGTAACACGGACTCAATATGTTTTACATTAATTTCATGATTTACCATAGATTGTTAATAATTATGTTCTTTCTAACCTTTTATATTGATTTGTTAAAACAGGTGCTGCCCGCAACTGTACAGAAAGCCTTGATGAATTTGCAAATAAAAGAGAGAGTAAATGGGCTGTTGATAAGCTAAAATATCTACTGGATGTTAGTGAAGAAAGCATTAAAGGATTAGCCATTGCCACTTTAGACTTACCAATTGAAAAGATTGACTGGATACTGTAAGTTTAAAAAGAGATATTATTATTGTATTAAATTTATATTTATAGACCTACCATACTTCAAAAAAAGAAGAATGTTGGCTATTGCTACACATAAATAAATAAATGTTCATGACCTGGCATCTAGAAATGTTGGCTATTGCTACACATAAATAAATATAGTGAAACTAAAATTATAGGGTTCTTATTAGCTGAGACTTTATATTTAAAAATGTTTATATTTGGTTTATTATTGTTTGGGGAATGGATATGCAGGGTTGGTGTGGGTGAATGAAGGCTAGGCCTAAATATCTAATAGTTTGATACAACAATGTAATATTATTTATAATGTTTTTAGAAAAGTGACCAATAGTGTGGGTTTCAAACTAACCTTTTTGTATAATGTTTGGAAGCCAAATTATCCTCAAGTGAATATATAGTAATAAAGATCAGTCCATCATCTTATATGGAAAAATATAAGATTATAAAATTAAAATAAATTTGGTGGTCAGTGAAAGCACAGCCTATATGGTTTTAGTGTTCAAGGTTCCACCTAGCATCTGGAAAATGGAAGTCATCATGACTCACAGGCTTTTATTTCGGGAGTCAAGCATTCAAAAATGGGAGTCAAGCATATTATTTCAGTCACAATTAATATCTGAATAACTCACTTGTTTTTATTACATGCATATATTATATACATTATACTCTATTCTATCTCTGTAACACTAATACATGTATATCTATTGTTTTTTCTTTTAATAAATAATACGTTTTTGTGTATTAAAAAAAATTAAAATCTATTGACATTGGAAATATTTTGCATCAACCATGAACCACACATATTTTATTTAGGAGTATTTTAACAAAATATTGCATCAAATATGCAGGATTCCTGCATCGTGTGAAACCTTGCTTATCTGTGGACCATGAGTCATAAATATATGTTTGACACCTAATAGCTGGTAATTAAATGTTGGTGTGTTATAAATTTACCTTCTTTTTTCTTTTTCTTTCTTTCTTTTTTTCTTTCTTTGTTCTTAGAGGTTCACTGATCCATTGGTAGGACACATTGGTAGACAGTGGTTCTGACTCAAACTGAAGACAGTGGTTCTGACTCAAACTGTAGACTGGTTCTGACTCAGACTGTAGACAGTGGTTCTGACTCAGACTGTAGACAGTGGTTCTGACTCAAACTGTTGACTGGTTCTGACTCAAACTGTAGACTGGTTCTGACTCAAACTGAATACAGTGGTTCTGACTCAAACTGTAGACAGTGGTTCTGACTCAAACTGTTGACTGGTTCTGACTCAAACTGTAGACTGGTTCTGACTCAAACTGTAGACAGTGGTTCTGACTCAAACTGTAGACAGTGGTTCTGACTCAAACTGTAGACTGGTTCTGACTCAAACTGAAGACAGTGGTTCTGACTCAAACTGAAGACAGTGGTTCTGACTCAAACTGAAGTTAGTGGTTCTGACTCAAACTGTAGACTAGACCTTGGTTCTGACTCAAACTGAAGTTAGTGGTTCTGACTCAAACTGTAGACAGTGGTTCTGACTCAAACTGTAGACTGGTTCTGACTCAAACTGTAGACAGTGGTTCTGACTCAAACTGTAGACTATGTTTCAAAAATTATCAAATGTTTGACATCCAATAGCTGATGATTAATAATTAAAATCAGTGTGTTCTATTGGGAGTCATTAATAATAATAATAATTTGTTTTCCCAATATGTTTAAGTGCTAAAATATTATAATAATTATATTAAATCAGTCAAATATTTATTTTATTTCGTTTCATTTAAAAATACTTTTATTGACATTTGATTTTATTTTTTAGATCCCGTTTGAAGACTGGCACAAGGGAGACACCATTCACAGAATTGTTTGAACTAATGAAACAAGCTGGTTTAAAAGTTGGCCATTTTGTTGAGTATTTTTCACAAGATGGAAGTAAAAGAACAGATGTTTTGAACGTTCTGTTTGAGATTCATGTATGTGACTTTTGTAGTCAATATAGAGAAAGAACGTAGAAATTTGCCATTTTATAAATGTTCAAAACATCTGGGTGATAATTGTGTGGGCGTCTAGGAAAACCCGTCGGAAGTCGCTGGGTTTATTACCGAGATAATGCACTGTGAAGTTAAACTACATTAAAATTTCATCCGAGGTCAATTTTGAGATTTTTGTATTAAATATTCAATAGACTTCTTATTATCACTCTCTAAAATTATCTTTTAAAAGTTCCTATCATTTAATTTATTTTGGGGGTTTTCTTGATACCCTGTGAATATCCAAATTTTCTAAAATGTTCATCGTAGCACCGACCTATTTCGCAGACAACTACATCTCAAACCCCACCACCTACCATACCATGTTACATGTTGTTCGAATCGGGTGGAAGACCCCGAAAGACTGATTACTAATGCGCATTAATATATTGTTTCTATATTTAGTGCACATTTCGAAAGGTAGAAAAATATAATTAAAAATTCCAACATTCCCGTGCAAAATTGATAAGAAATATCGCTAATAATCAATCATCGTGGAATCCCGATTGTCTGCAATAAATCATGGAAGCAAAATATTATGAAGAAAGAATCAGAATAATAACTGGTTACATGAAAAGATTCCCAATGTGAATTTTAGTGCTAAATTTAGTAAAATTTGTGTAATAAATAAAGCACAACTTTCAAACCCATTTTTCTCAGTTCAAGTTTTTCAAGTCATCTTTAAACATCCATAACTTCAGTTCTAGAAGAAATATTTTTAAAATTGCAACAGATCTGCACACTGCTGTATCTATAGATTCAGAAAACAACATTGTTGTATTGTTGGATTTCATTTTGAGATAAGCTGACAGTAGGGTGTTTTCAGTGACACACAGTTAGTGGGACGACTATGGTTAGTGGCCGAGACGTCAGTAGGGTGGTTTCAGTGACACACGGTTAGTGGGACGACTATGGTTAGTGGCCGTGATGTCAGTAGGGTGGTTTCAGTGACACACGGTTAGTGGGATGACTATGGTTAGTGGCCATGACAACAGTAGGGTGGTTTCAGTGACACATGGTTAGTGGGATGACTATGGTTAGTGGCCATGACAACAGAAGGGTGGTTTCAGTGACACATGGTTAGTGGGATGACTATGGTTAGTAGCCGTGATGTCAGTAGGGTGGTTTCAGTGACACACGGTTAGTGGGACGACTATGGTTAGTAGCCGTGACGTCAGTAGGGTGGTTTCAGTGACACAAGGTTAGTGGGACGACTAGGGTTAGTAGCCGTGACTTCAGTAGGGTGGTTTCAGTGATACACGATTAGTGGGACGACTATGGTTAGTGGCCGTGATGACAGTAGGGTGGTTTCAATGACACACGGTTAGGGGGACGACTATGGTTAGTGGCCGTGACATCATAATTTCTTGTGCATTTGTGGCGTTATATGCAGGCACGTCAATCATAAGCGTGTTGTTTACACTGATAGCAGTGCTACTACACGTAAGTGAGGAATGGATAGCCTTTCAGGCCCAAAGCACCAAGTAATTTTGCATTTTAAACAGAACTGATGTTTAATTAAAGTTTTTAGGTTCTATAAAATCACTTGATATTGGACACTTCTTTTTTTCTGTGTATTTTGATTGTCAATTTGGCCTTTGAAGTTGGTACACATAATATTATTACCATGATTATATTACACACCATCTACTAAACATTACTTCGAAACTGCACTTACTGTGTTCACAGATACGATTAGCTAAATGTAGTAATCACACTAACCGTACGTCATCGAAACCCCCTAATATTAAAAGATAGCTATTATTTACAAAATTTCAAAACCTGTTTACTTGTTAAATCGTGAATTCTTGTCTTACCAGAAGTAATGTGAAAAATGATCATACTAGTACTGATTCCAACCCGAACAGCTGTTTTGAATATGGAGTGAATATACATTTATTTAATATTGATATAAGTCTTTGTTTTTTAAATATTCCTGTTAATATGATAGAATGTTTTGAATTCCTTTGTTTGACATCACTATACTTTATGATGGTCAAAAATTTGAAGTTTAAATTTTGTTTGGGTGAGATATTTTGACGTGAGCTAGGGGCAAGTCCACCAGCTCATATTGAGATTGACTAGGAGACATTGAAATTGTAGTAGAGCTTTGGGACTAAACTGCATTAAAATATTTATTAATTTTGGTAACCCAAAATACACCTTTTCAATCATTGATCTTATTTCTGATTGTTATCACTGGATTTTGCAAGGTAAAGCCTAACAGTATGTTGACCTAAGTAACACAGGTGTAACCATGGTCAAAGTATTTCATTGTGATTATGTGATAATCTAACTGAAATAACCACTTCCCATGTCACCAATGGCAACCATATTTTAGATTTGTTGATCATCTATGGCTACTAAGTTTACTTATCTTTTTGGGGACATTTGAAGCAGGGTTCCTGCAGTTATTAAAAACATAAAAAAGTTTGGAAATTTGACAAATTCTTTTTAAGAGCCAAGAAATGTTTAGAAATTTTGTTTAAAACTGAAAATTCATGGAAAAGTTTTGGAATTTCCACATTGGCTGAGATTTTTTAGATCATGTTTATCAGAGTATGAGCAGTCACTTCTTGTGATGCATTAAGTCCCTGAAAATCATGTTTCTTGTGATGCATTAAGTCCATGAAAATCATGTTTCTTGTGATGCATTAAGTCCATGAAAATAATGTTTCTTGTGATGCATTAAGTCCATGAAAACCATGTTTCTTGTGATGCATTAAGTCCATGAAAACCATGTTTCTTGTGATACATTAAGTCCATGAAAACCATGTTTCTTGTGATGCATTAAGTCCATGAAAACCATGTTTTTCACCATTGAAAGTCTGAAAGTCTAAAGAGAAACTGTAAAAGTACAACTGTTATTGTGATTAGATTGTTTATGGACAAAATAACAAGAATGAATTAAGTATTTAAAAGTAGAACTGTTATTTTGATTATATTGTTTAAGAACAAAATAACAAGGATTAGATTGTTTATGGACAAAATAACAAGGATTAGATAAACCAGTAAACAAGTGATTTTCATGTCTGGAATTATGAATGAACACCATGCAGTGTGATTTTCATCTCTGGAAATATGAATGAACACCATGCAGTGTGATTTTCATGTCTGGAATTATGAATGAACACCATGCAGTGTGATTTTCATGTCTGGAATTATGAATGAACACCATGCAGTGTGATTTTGTTTTGGGACTTTGTCCTGTTTACATATCAACTACTGGTTGAAGCACCTGGTTCAAGACTGTCACGTACTTGGATTCCTACTTAAGGAATGAGTATATTAATTCCTATACTGACTAAAACCAGGTATTCAGCCATTTACACTGAGTTTAACCCACTCCACAGAGGCGTGAAACAGTGCTTTCCACTCTTGTGCGTGGGAAAGTGCATAGAAAAGATTCCATGCTTTTAATTAGAAACTCCTTATCCTACATGGTAGTTAGATTGAAGGTTTGTGATTGAAACACATTAAAACAGTTCAGCCAGGATTTTGCATAGCACAAGGGTGGAGGTGCAAATAGAAGGTGTGATGTGGTGGTGGGCCTCTCTTGCTATGCCAATGTGTAAAAATTGCAGTTGGAAGGTATAGTCTAATGCTGTGGTAGTGGGTTTGTTTTTTTAATCTTTTAACCTCTGTATTGGGCAGATAGACTGTGCACAAAGTCACATGCCCAGGACAGTATCCTAGATTCTTAACTGGATATAAGCACAAACAGCAGGGTTATTGTTTAAGGTGAATGGCAGTTACTGATTTATGTGTATTTGGCCTTTAAATCAGGAAGGCAAACCATGGGCAGAACAGCCAATGTTAAAGTTGTTTGTAGGACAGGATTACAGATGTACCATCATGAAATTCAACCCATAAAAAAAGTTCTTGAGGTGACACTCTGTTGTAAGCTTTCTAAGCCCATATCTTGTCACCCTTGCATCTTGTTAATTACCTCAGCACGGTTTGTTTTGGCAGAGTGGTCTATTCGAGTCCACAGTTTCTTTCTGCATTGCAGATATCATTGATGATACCAATTTATTGTGTGTGGAAAAACCATGCTGATGGTAGTTTATCAAATGCATTCAAAAAAGTGGAATTGAAGAGGAGTGGATGAATGTGTAAATGGGCATCTTACCTCATGATGTTGCTAGACCAAGTGTCAAGGTCAAGCATTATTTATGCTAATCTGAGCATACAGGTGTGGAGGATGTCTTTTTATATTTCTTATAGGGCCATCTTACCTCATGATCTTGTTAGACCAAGTGTCAAGGTCAAGCATTAGCTGTGCTAATCTGAGCATACAGGTGTGGAGGATGTCTTTTTATAGTTCTCATGGGGCCATCTTACCTCATGATCTTGTTAGACCAAGTGTCAAGGTCAAGCATTATCTGTGCTAATCTGAGCATACAGGTGTGGAGAATGTCTTTTTATAGTTCTCACATTAGGGCCATCTAAAGTGAAATCCAGCACATCATGTAAAATAGATACTGTCTCACCTGTTCAATACAAAACAAATTTGTACTGGTACTATTGATTTTGGGGAAAAAAAAGTGAAAATATACACTGTTCAAAATAAGTAAGGGTTATGTTAATAGTAATGTGAATAAGTATGGAATGATACTGATCTCACAATAAGTAAACACAACCATAGCTAGACCAAGAGAATACTTTCCCACCATCAAACACCATCACACTATCTACCCTGGCTGTCAATCTGCATGTTTAGATAGCCGTGATACTTTAACCCATTACTTGTTTAATGCATCAATCATAAAAACTTGAATTTCACACTTTCACACCTGGCTGCCAATCTGGGTCTGGTTCGGTCATAATTCTATTCTCTGGCAATAACATTTGATGGTAATTCCTTATGCTTTGCCACTGACAACTGTTACTATAAATCCCCTACTTATTTTGAACAGTATAATGTTTATGTCTGGGTTTTTTGTAGTCTGGGAATCTATACTATGCTGGTGTTATGGTCGGTCACCCAAACAATATTTAGTTGAACAAAGTAAAGTTTGTTTTATTTAACAACGCCTCTTATCAGCGGCTGTTGGACGTTAATCATATGGTCATTCTGACATGTATTTAGAGGAAACCGCTGCCGCCACATTGGCTACTCATAGACAAGACAACACATACCATGGCCTTTGATAAACCAGTTGTGGACCACTGGTTGGAATGGAAAATAGCCCAAATATTTAGTTGAATAGTGCAGCGAGCAAGACTTTTAGATGGCCTCAAAGTCGAAGAAAGTTAATAAATTGTAGAGTAAGCAATATTGATGGATATAATAAACATTCCTTCTCATTTGTATTGTGTATCATTATGTATCATTGTGTATCATTGTGTATCATTGTGTATCATTGTGTATCATTGTGTATCATTGTGTATCATTATGTATCATTGTGTATCATTGTGTATCATTGTGTATCATTATGTATCATTGTGTATCATGTATTATTATGAGACACACTAGATAAGTTTTCATTTAACTTATTAAGGGTATTGATCATGGATTCTTGGTAGCAAAATTATTTGTTTAGATGCTCATCTTGGACTAATTGTAATACATGTCAACTGTCTTTTATATATAAAACACACTTTATTCTAGTTGGTTGTTATTGTCAGGTGGTTTTAGAGGAATTGCTTTATGGTGTATATATAACCAGAATCTGACCAATTCCCTTGTCAGGTGGTTTTGGAGGAATTGCTTTATGGTGTATGTATATCCAGAATCTGACCAATTCCCTTGTCAGGTGGTTTTGGAGGAATTGCTTTATGGTGTATATATAACCAGAATCTGACCAATTCCCTTGTCAGGTGGTTTTAGAGGAATTGCTTTATGGTGTATATATAACCAGAATCTGACCAATTCCCTTGTCAGGTGGTT